>NMRB01001787.1:0-38257 GCA_002633025.1 Notospermus geniculatus | reverse complement strand
CCCCCCCCCCCGCTTCCACCACTACCACCACACCTACTCCTCACAACACTGAACTTACATAATCATTAGTTCATTTTCTTCAACCCAACCAAACCAACATTTGCCAACCAGGATCTTCGTACATCACCAGGTTCCACACCATTACTGTCTAGGGAGGTACTAACAGCTTTTATGACATTTGCTCAGCAGAGTTGAAAAAAATCTTTCTACAGGCATCAATTTAATCTATTCCCTTTTTCTTTTTTTTGTACGTTCGCCATGTACTTTAGTATTTTTGGAGATGTTTCTGCAGACATCATTGCAGTCGGTTCTTCCATGTGATTTGACCTTTAGCTAATGAGTTCTGTCATGCACAATTAATGGACAGATGCATTGTTAATAAATGTTGTGTTCACATGCATCATTTGAGCCTAATCTACCAAATGATCAATTTGCGGTCATAGAGGAAGGGTGATGGCGGGTTGGCGATGATCTTTAGGTACAGAGACCATGATAGCAACGGAATATCTCCCTATCATGTTCTCCTTTCATGATAACCTTTACAGACAACTGTACAGCCAGATGCATACACGTTTCCAGCCAGCTTAACGTGAGACTACCTTAATTGGGCCAGAGAGAAATGGGGAAATTAAAACTGTGGTATTTGCCTATGAAAGAGATCAAGGTTGACCTTAGTCCTATATCAAGAAAGTTCAATTAGCTTTCTATGTCTTGATGGGATGAGATTGTTTTATCGACGAAGCTGCTCCTAAAGGAGATGATTATTCTAATGAAGTGCCCTTCTGTCTTACCTAAGCAGTTAACCTTTATTCCTAATAGCTCTTCCTCTCTTCTTCAAAGCCTGATAAGCTTGGGTTTTGTTCTCGTCTTTCAATAGCACCTGCTCTGTCTCGGAGTAGCCGATGTCACCTGGGTCAGCGTAATCTCTTAAAATCTTCCCATTACATTAGCATTGTAATGCCCGTCATCTTGGTGATCTGGCATTTATATCCTCCATCTAATGGGGCAGAGAGTAGGTTCATGTGTTAACTCACTCCGTACCAACCAAGTTGCAGATGAAAGCACATGGTGTAACATCTGCCAATGTCCCCCGTTTTCAGTGTTTCCTTCTCTGTATTGGGAACGTAGTGACGATAGGCAGCTAGAGAGACTGTTCAATAGGGCAGTACAATGAGGGGGGACCATCCACATACAGAAACGCTGATAGATGTCACACCCATACAAGTACATGTAACTGAAATCTTGTATAATAATAATAATATAATAATAATTAAAAAAATCCTGTGTTGAGTATCACGCCATGTTTTTTGGGAATTGTGTCTCTCTGACATGCACAAATGCTGAGTAAGGATTATGCTTGTTCTGTTGAAAACCTCGTATCAATGAATAACTTCATCAGACAATAATAACTTGGTAATATTTAATAAGAGAAAGAGCAGAACAGCTGCCATCAATATTTGTTTCCAATATCAGTTTTTCTCTCCATATCCCTACAGCTGGCCAAATCTATTAACTCGTTTGAAAAAAGACTGTGTGTTTCATGATTGGTTTTCCTTGCCTATTCTTGCTGTCACGGCTGTCTATAACTGTTTGCAAACAGCAGCATAACGTTGTCATCACAAGAACTCGGAAATCAGGCCTACACCATGTAGCATGGTTGATGTAACTCACAGCTCCAAGTCGCTGAACTGGAAATTGGCTTATGCCGAATAAGGGCAAACATTGCTGGCTGGAGTTGAGTGGTCCTATTGCATGGTTATTGGCATGGAGAAATCTTGTCTTATCTAACAGTCAATGATTTCATTCTCATCCATCGATCCCCACAGCACATGGGTTCGAACCCCGGGTCTCTTGCCTTGTTGGTCAGTGGATTACCACACGACAGTATAGCCATATGGTCTCGTTGTCGATGTGTTTTTACAAGGCTACTTTGGAATTAGTGCTGGACAGTGACAGATGATATGGAGGCAATCTGAGGGTCGCCTCTCTGTGGTTCTCATGTTATTCCCTGGAGGAATGAATTAAGGGATGCTGCTTGCCAATATCAATACTGTGTAATTCCAGAAGATTGAGTGGCTGGATCCAATGCTACTTATGGAGAAGTTGATGAATTCAGGCAGAGTAGACACAATGTCTATTTGTGCTGAAAACAAGGATATTACAATGGGAACAACCTCATTCTACCTAATGTATTAGTAAGACTATCGTCAGTCACGGTCTGTCAGTGCATATGGAACCTTTTATTTAGCAGTTTGTTACCCCATTATCAACATCCGTTTCCTTCGCTCTCCCCAAGACGTTGGCATAAGCCTCCTGGGGAAGTGAACCCACCTGATGCTTGCCAGAATCAAAGGAGTCCCATGAGGGATCATCATTTGCAGAAAGATTTACTTAAATGACTTTGGAAAGATTTACCAAACACACTGCAACGGATGCTGTGCAACTTGAAGACATTAGAATGAAAAATGGCCTCGTCTAACTCTCTGATGAATGACAAAATGATGTCAATGGATTGGAGAATTCCGCTCTCGCACCTGCTCCAATATCTTATGCCAACATGACGATGATCACGCAATTCTGTAACTCTTAACCAGCATCTTGAGAAACTCAAGCCATTTACCATCCGTACCGCTCACTCCAGTCGGAGAAGACGTGCGAGAGAAGGAGCAGGCGTCGACCCTAAGATTCAGGAAGATTCACCAGCAGAACTGACCACTCCTAGCCCACAGGCAGGAATCAAGCTGCAGATCTGGAGAGAGTTTCTTGCACTTTATCATGTTTGCCACATAAAACTCACCCTTCTGCATTCTCATAACAGGCATTTTTTCAGGAAAAACTGTCGGCCGAACAACTTTTCCTTCATGGAAGCCAGCGTGTTGAGTGTTGCTGTCTTCAGTTCACTGTGAACATCATCATTGCTTACTTTCTAAAAGTATCCATTTGCCTCAGCTGTACTCTTTGGCATTTAACTTCATAAACAACCCAGTAGGTTGACAAGGAACATTCGATGCTCTGTACCATCAGTAATGGTAAGGTTTTAAATTCTAAAGACACTGAGAGATATTGATAATGCCCTCGTGCTAAAAAACCAAGCCATTATGGTATTGCTCGATTTTTGTAATCGACTTGGAGGAGTTGCCGTGATATATGTCTGTACCGGCCGGCTCTTGATTTGATTAACCTTCTTCTCACAATTCCCGGTATCACCCAATGTCTCCTTCAAGCGATCATGATGGAATTAAGCTACAAGATACCCTGCTCTTGTATTCTTGTCATGTCCTACATTCTGGTTGATAATCCTCAATGACATGTTATTCTGACCTCTGTATATTTCCTTAATTAACCCTCCCAATCCAGTCATCCCTCAGTACAAGTGCCAAGACTGGCCAGATCTGTTCCGAGATGGTCACTGGGACGTTATTGGTGACATGTTGCGGATATGGAGCAGGGTGCCACATACGCATTTTCTACCGGCAAACTCCTTGATATGTCATTCTTTAACACAGATGGTGACAGTCTTTGTCGCGCCACTTTGACATGGTTGGAGACGAAAGGAGAAGTGCCATGTAACGAGGAAGTTGGCCAGCGAATATTGTGGTTAGGCCTCAGCGGCTAAAATGCTTTGACATCAGCCGTTGGAGATGAAGGTCCCGGGTTCGAATCCCCTGCGGGTACTTTTTCATTTGTTACTTTTTTCATTTTTTATTTTATTTTGTTTCATTTTATTTTTTCTATAGTTAGATGAGAAAATAAACTATCTCCCCTTCCCATACTTTTGAAGCAGACTGGGTGATTGTCTGTTATGTACCAGTTACTGGTTGATAGAATATTATGTAACGCTGTGAAAAGATGAAGAAGCTTTAGACCTAAGTCATTCCAGCTGCGATATTTACAAGAAATTTGGCTGTCGTTGAAACTTGTTCGTTGGAGCGGTATGGCCCATAGACCCTTTTTAAGACCTCACACTGCTTCAAGTTGTTCATGTGCCGACGACTATTCTTAGACTATTCTGCTTGAAGATGAGTTGCCGGCACCCATCCAAGTTAATTTCTAATCACCATGGTAATAGACATTATCTATTTCATCAGCCACTATAATATCATTACCCTGATCAACCATACAACAAATTGAATTATAACTATAATTGGTGTGTGTATACTACTATCATGAGGATTACTAATTGGGTGAGATAGAACATGATTGCTCCTTCATCATGTGTTTAAATTATTTTATTACCAATGAAGTAATAAAAGAATGATGAGTAAAACAAGATCTGTGAAAAATATATTCATATTGTTTGCATTTATTCTGGTGAATTTCCATGTATTAGTAAAAAGGATGAGTTTTGAGTTGGCCAACTAAGTGTTCATTTCACACATGTCTTTTTACCCGACTTGATGCCTCCTTAGTGTTTCAATTTGAAAAGGAGTAATAGGTCAAAGAGCGACTAATTGCTTGACTGGAGAGCAGAGAAACTGGTTGGTACAGCCTGCTGGCCTAAGTTAGTTGATCCCAGTGTGATTCATTTGTCATTCAAGCCAGACATAAGACTGAAATGGTGCACATGTATTAGGATCAGCAACAACCTCCAAAAAAACCTGCCGCAGCGTTGCTTGAGCAACAACCACACAATAGTTTGAGACAGACACTGGCTAAATCATCCGATTCCAGCCAAGGTATACGGGAGAAGGTCACGCAAATCTGAAATAAAGACCTCTATTTCCTATCAGATGCATCTCGACAGGAAATTAAAGCCGAGAGCCTTGTTTTCAAAGGTCACGAGTTTGGAAGCAAAAATAGCCGACGAGAAATTGAAATGGGGTTTTAAATCTGAACGTTCACCCATTAATTTTCACCTTCCCCGTCGGAGGTAAACAAATTTATCAGTTTGAATTATTGCTTTTGCTGTTAAACGGTTGATAAGTGCGTCAATGCATTCATCAACGTCCTGGGGGAGGGGGTACGGGGGTACATGAAATCACAAAATTGTCATCTTCTGGTGCAACCATGGGCATGATCGGCAAGAGGACATAATCAAGAGTGTTGAAGATATTTGCTTAAGAGAGTGAATACCAAATATCTATAAGGCTGTCTTACATATGAACTGTTGGTTCTACTGAAGAAGTTGAAGTTCTTGTTCAACTTGAAGCCTCACATAGATTACATGAACACTAGGTTAGTTCGTACTGAAACGAGTGCCATCCGCTATCATCCTTTGTAGCAACAAGTACACGGAACCATATACTCAAGGTATAATCGTTGCATCTCACTCTAACTTGACCAGACGTTGCTGTACATTGTCACAGACTATTATACAAGGGCCATGATGGTAATGTCCACGGATGTCATAAAATAGACCCTTGTGGGAGGCTTAGCAGAATCTGCTGATATAGCAACAGGTATCCATGGTGACAGGTTTCTCAGGCCGATAGTTCTTTGCTAGAATAGCTGAGTCAGATAGGCTAGGCCTGACTCATGGTGAACCCACTTGATATTTGATAAGGCTGTAATCCAAAATGTCAAAAGGGTAACAGTTTTTTATCAAAGGGTGTGTAGATTTTGAAGGTATCCTAAATGGGCTGAGAAATGGTAACTCTTTGTGTGTTTACTCTTGACCCAGTCACTGGGTTGTAAGAAAGGAAGA
Organism: Notospermus geniculatus; assembly: GCA_002633025.1. Classification (NCBI taxonomy): domain Eukaryota; kingdom Metazoa; phylum Nemertea; class Pilidiophora; order Heteronemertea; family Lineidae; genus Notospermus; species Notospermus geniculatus. Next base: position 32,613 of record NMRB01001787.1, on the reverse strand, counting down.
AACCAAGTGATTGTCTATCTCTGCTAGCCGTTCTGCAGAGTAGACCTACCTGGAAATCAGTCTAATACTCTGAACGCTAGCCTGACCACAGTCATGAGAGGTCCTGGTGGTTCTCCAAGATCACGCATTCTCATCTACAAGCAATGGTAATTTCTGATTGATCTGCCAAGATATGCCACCTTCGGGAAATCAATCCCTCCACTTTTTTCCTAGTTCCGATCTAATCTTAAGCTCTCGCACGTAAATATGTGAATGACCTGCGCCAAACGTCTACCTCCAGGCTTTTAGTTATGAAGCCCACCAATCTGATATGGTACCATACTCCTCTTCCCAAGATGTGAATCACAAGTGTCATCTAACAGTCCCTTGGCTCTTGTTGCTTCCGCTTGGAAGGTATTTTGCCCAATCCATCATAGAGGAATGTGTTGAGCTTCCTCCTTATTTAACTTGCTTTTCCTTTCAGTCGGCAAACACCAATCTAAGTGCTGCTCTTGTTTCCTGAATGTGAGGAATGATATTGGTTACCTTAGCCAATCTATCGTTCAATTAGTCTGTGTTCTCGGAGAAGCAGGCTCCTTTGGCTGCCGAAGCTTTCCGCTCAGCGGTGATCTTGCCAACATTGCTGATGTGTCCCATCTTGGGAAGCTTGGTCTTCGAATGGTGCTCTTGCTGTTACATTGCTGATGGTGACGTTGCTATATTTCTGATGTGTCTCATGTTCTGATATAATAACCGAAGTCGTCCTCCAGAAATTTGAATTTTCGACCCAAACCAGGGTCTTCAGGCTGGCACTTTCAAGTCGAGCTACCAAGTGGAGATCTCATCTTCCATATTGGACCGTCTTCGCTGGTATACTCTACATGTGACCAAACAAAGACTTTGTCAAGAAACCGACCACTGTATAGAAGCCTACCACCGCGGTCTGCTCTGGTCTTTCCGCTCATGACTGCATAATGTTATACGTGGAGGAAAAAGTGCACGCAGTCTATCAAGGCGCCGTATACCATGGATGATAAAGCAAAAACTACTGAGCAATATTCGTGATAGCCAGACACTTTCACGTCTTTCATCATACCGAAGCGAAGCACTTTTCTGAGATACCAAATGAATTCTGACGAGACAGTCTGCTTTGATACTGAACCCTGTTGAAATTCCATTGTGATCAAGAACATGTTGATCCTTGTAAGGGGTAGAGGAATCAGACGTGTCTGGGGGATAGGAGGTCTCCTTATAGGCTACACGACAGGGATGGCTACGAAAAATAACTGTGGCACAGGCCATTGAAGACATTTTGTTAGTCAATTTGACAGGCTTGCATTTCACAAGGCAAGCTTTCCAACAAACAGACTTTTCCCCAGAAATACGCAGAAACATGTTAACTCTGATTGACAGGATCAAAGTCCTGCCCGACGACACTGACAACAACGTTAGACCGACTGTCTAATAGGCTGAGAATTAATGATTTTACACGACAAGAGGTTTGGCTTCACCTTCTTGAGGATTTCACGATGTTTCAGTTTTCAGATGCATCTATCTTCAAATTCCAAAAAATGTTTCCAAGCGACCACTGCGCCACTGATCTTCTCATACATTCAAACATTGATTTCTATCATGTTGGCAAAATAACAAGCTTAGCCTCAAGTCAACAGAACACAAGGGACGGTAAATTAGCTGGGTATTTCTTTCCTGGGATATTCTTAACAGCAGTCCATCATCATATATCACCCCACCCGTCCTCTACAAATGTCGTTCCCAGACTCATTAGGCTTTTTATGCATTTCTTCCTTATACTAAGGGAATCCTTGCCTGATCATCCACACTGTCCTAAACAGAAAAGCATGTTGGATGTCTACACGTATAAATCATTTAGTTTTTTCATTGTGCTCTGACAATATCTGTGGAGATATTGGCCTGCTCGGATATTGGCAAATTAACTCATTCAGGCCAGAGCTATTTCCTGCCATAAGGAACAGAACCGCTGCTTTTTCGACATCTTTCTTGATGGTAAACTACAACTTAATTCATTGACCTTCCAATGTCAGGATGTTCGTAGTTCCAAACAACAACATTCTTTTTGGTAACTAATACTGCTGTTCACCATTCTTCAAGGGGAAGTTTTATGACACATCCCGTGTAGCGTGAAATCTATTTCATCATGTATCCACGAGACGGCAGATATCTAGACCACAGAGTAGTCTCTACATCTGACGATTTAAGAGACTACTGTCGCCCTCTTGATTCTGGCTGTGATTCGTCGGAATACGTCCAATCAGAATACGAATCTTCTCTGATGACGTATCGGCGGCAGGTATTCCCCAAAGAAGCCAAGTTTCCAAGATGGCGTCTGGCGTCCAACATTTCTCGCTTCGAACATTCAGCGAGGTAGTGCAACGAATGTCAGCGAGATAAACACTCAGTGACCTATCCCAGCGATGTTTTGTGTCATTAGCTAAACATCCTGGGGATAGTCCGTTGAAGAAACCACCCTGCTATCTCATTTCGACTCCTGTAGCTTGCCGTTAGAGCGCTGCACACAGATGTACACGATGTAGGCATGATGTACAGGTCTGCTAACTGATGCGCGCGCATCCTGCCTGGTAGGAATTCCGACCACACTTCCGGTATGGCGGACCCCGACACCAGTTCCTAACGTGCTGCACGGTGGAACTGGATACCGGTTTAGCAGATATCAAGCATGAAATTAAGATTTGATCTCAGCGAACATAAAGATCCCACACGTGCTATGGTACATAATCTTATCAATTTGCCTCACATTGCATTGATGCTGTCGCTGACTGTATGCAAATATCAAGAGTATGTCCTACAGGCTAATCAGATTGTACAGAAAGCCGTGTTGGAGAGCCGATAGTATCTTTGTTGGGCAATGAAAATTTCCTCAGGGAATCAACTGATTTTGTATGCAGGACAAACTGATGTCATTGCTGAAGATTTGTAGCGATGCACACACTTACGTGATTGTTCTTGGGAATTCTGATTAGTCTTATCATAAATATATTGATAAATTTATGGTCTCAACCATAAATATATTGATATTTTATGGTCTTACTCTTCCATGTTCACGCAACGAGAAGTACATTCTCAACACCATAGAATGTCAAACAGTCACGTTGGGTGACCCATGGTCCTCCATGTCTTTGAGACCAGTTTGAAGAAAGTAAGCATTTGTTCCTTTCACTTACCTCTTCCCCTTCAGATCTTCCACGAAGCATGTTCCATCCGACACGCACTTCTATTGATCATTTAGCCTATGTGATTTGAGTTGTCAATGAAACTAAATTTTTACTTTCATAGATAATGAATGGGCCCAGTTTCATGACAGGAATTGATGTGTTTGTCAACTAGAGATGGAAATCAATAGCAAGAATTTTTCTTGCTCTTTCTGCTGATACGAAATTCGTCATATCAACCTTCTTCTTGAGAAAGTCTTCACGAAACCTTTTGAGTTTGTCACTTTTTCACCACCAAATCAGATACCGTAGTTCTTGAGATGCTTGATCAAGTCTGTATTGGGATTGTTATAGCATCATGCTAGCTAAGCATACACAGGTGATCTGCCAAATTCTATCATGCCCACAATGGTCAGCCCCAAACTCTGCCATGGCTCTGCTGATCTGCCAAATTCTGTCATTCATGCTCTGCTGATCTGCAAAACTCTGTCATGGTCTACTAATCTGCCAAATTCTGTCACTCATGCTCTGCTGATCTGCAAAATTCTGTCATGCTCTGCTGATCTGCAAAATTCTGTCATGCTCTGCTAATCTGCCAAATTCTGTCATTCATGCTCTGCTGATCTGCAAAACTCTATCATGCTCTGCTAATCTGCCAAATTCTGTCATGCTTGACCTGTTCAGCCAAACTCTGTCATTCTATATTGTTCAGCAGAATTATGTCATACTCTAGTAATCAGCCTAGTCCTGTCTTGGACAGATGATCCGCCAATTTCTGTCATGATCTGGTAACCCTTGCCAAATTCTACCTTACGCAAATGGTCTTCCAAATTCTGTCATGCTCTGCCGATTCCCCTGCCAAATTCTATCTTGCACTGATGGTCAGCCAAATTCTCTCGCGCAGGCGATGCTCTACTCGCCGCTTGAGATTGTGTCTTACATGGATCACATCACATTTACTATTAGTGAAGGTATACTGAGTGACACGCTTTTCGCCTGCAACAGCTGTCAGGCTGTCTGGACTGTCAACAGTAGAAGATAGAGATAAATTGCATTATTCCGTTAGTTATTTTACCTCACCAAGATGTCGTCAGGGATAACGACTGCTTTAGTTATCAATCTTGACAGTGGCTGACAGCTCTGCATTCATTTGCATCCAAAATATTAACGAGTCCTTACGTTTTTGTCTGATGCAGTCAACACTGATCGAACACCTTTCGTCAGTGGTGGCTCGTGGTGAGGTTTTCAATGATTCAGTATCTTATTCAAGGCTTTAACTGCCATTCTGTGCTTTTAAAGCTGGGGCCAAACCAGTTGGTGATGTGGTATAATGCAGTGAATTCAATACGCCTGAAATATCCGTCATGGAGAACGTTAGTATTATTAAAGTAAACGATTCATAAGACATTCGTGACCTCGATGAGCCCCCACACACAACGCCTTTAATTCCAGGCCCCTCCTGTCATGTGATGAGCCCTTTGACAACAATTGGTAACATCTTTGTTTAACCTNTACTGAGTGACACGCTTTTCGCCTGCAACAGCTGTCAGGCTGTCTGGACTGTCAACAGTAGAAGATAGAGATAAATTGCATTATTCCGTTAGTTATTTTACCTCACCAAGATCTCGTCAGAGATAACGACTGCTTTAGTTATCAATCTTGACAGTGGCTGACAGCTCTGCATTCATTTGCATCCAAAATATTAACGAGTCCTTACGTTTTTGTCTGATGCAGTCAACACTGATTGAACACCTTTCGTCAGTGGTGGCTCGTGGTGAGGTTTTCAATGATTCAGTATCTTCTTCAAGGCTTTAGCTGCCATTCTGTGCTTTTAAAGCTGGGGCCAAACCAGTTGGTGATGTGGTATAATGCAGTGAATTCAATACGCCTGAAATATCCGTCATGAAGAACGTTAGTATTATTAAAGAAAACGATTCATAAGACATTCGTGACCTCGATGAGCCCCACACACAACGCCTTTAATTCCAGGCCCCTCCTGTAATGTGATGAGCCCTTTGACAACAATTGGTAACATCTTTGTTTAACCTAGTGCTACCTGCCGACGGTACAGATCGATAATTTGATGTTCACCAACAGACAATGCTTTTATCGACAACTTCTCCTGAGGGTAATTAATTGATAAAATCCCAATAAAACGTTCACCAATCTTCGCTGATGTTGTCCGACATCTCAAAGGAAATCAATGCAAATTCATCAGTTTCAAGAACATGCCTTATTGGGTTCGTTTGGAAGTAAAATAAGTGCGAATCATGTTTATTTCATGGAATGCTGTGTTTCCGCCTTCAAGGTCACACTTATTTGTTACATTAGTGTTGGAAGAAGCCATTGCCATAGCAATGGCTCGATGACAGCAACAACAATTACGCACAATGGTTACCATTACTGTAATGTCGCTATTGCTATGGAGGCTCTTATGTTACCGAGTTCTCGCACCACGTGAATTCCCCAGCGAGCCTTGATTTAGCCATTTAGTGCTTTTATCTTATCGATCATTCGGACACCTTACGACTTCTGATTATTTCTCTTCAAATGGCATCAAATCTTGCCCCCCAGGATACACAACAAGTGTGTCTTCGTTTTAACATACATTTCGCCTTCGCCACAAGGGAGAACATTCTTGCAGACGCCACACACACACGGTCATTACCATTCGATCTCATCTGTATGCAATCCGTTAATGGTCAAATCATTGGTTTTGCATAGTGTCTCCATTAGCTCTGGATGAACGGCTCTCATATTGAGGATGTCGCGACGATCCCATGGATCTGTGTTTCTCTAGTGATCAGGTGATAGGGCTGTGTCCTTCTCCCTATCATTGATCTGTGAAAGGATCGCTGTGAATAAATGAAGTCTTACAAGTCTCTCGTATCGCAGTGGCTTCTCTCCGGCTCCGCCGGGCGCAACTCAGATTTCTAAAGATAACCAGACTTATTATTAGTAAATACATTACGTTTCATTGGCGGCAGGACTGCCTCATACGAAAGTTGTTATTCTTATTCTGAATGCTGCCCAGTAGTCTATAGTTTCATCCCTCATGACCAGAAAGAACGTTTAGGCTACACCGTGAGGAGGTAAGAGACCAATAACATTTGGATTCGTCATCCAATTATTGGTTCATGCTTGAACAAATTGGCTGGTGTAGGACATGAACAGTACCTCAATACGTAGGTACATGTTGTTTTGTCTCCCTCTGACAGTGTTGATCACCGAAGCTGCCCTCGCAAATTATCTCAGACTGAATCAATCTATTTGCAGCAAAAAATCGATCAAATCGGTTCCAAACACTTTGTTGGCGTTGTGTTTCACCATCGGAAATTCATCTGCATCGTCGTCTAATTCTATGTTCATGGTCTAGGCCTACGCACGAATAGGATCTAGCTTGTCCCTGGCACTCTTTTGAAACCTTCAACCAACCAGAGAGGTATCGCATCCTGAACCACCAGGGGGTGGAACTGCCACGCCATCGGTCTCCGCTTGGAGCGCATAGTCCGAAAGCGAAGTGGTCGGAGACCTCGATGTTTCAAGGAGTTTCAGGACGTTTCACTTGCCTCCCTTTATGATAGGATGGCGGACATAAGACCCTGCTTTGAGCATCCTGAGACTCGGGTCATTTCACTCGGCCATCCCTCTATGCCCTGAGCTAATCGGTCGCTTCTGAATGGGGAAGCCGGCTGTTCCAATTTGACGACAGAAAATATGTCGGCGGTTCCCCGCCGAAAAGGCACAGAATGTGACAGGGTCAGAAGAGGTGCGACGTTGGCGATGCGTCTGAATGACCCTGTTTTGAGAGGATGTGCTTTGAGTAGAGTGGACCAACAAATCACAGTTCGCCTACGACTCCTTGTTGGTATAGACAATTTTTGGGCCCCTGCTCCTTTCACTGATTCAGTGCTGCATAAGACTTCAATGAACCATGGATTTTGCTGTCACCTCGTTCCCCACGGTCCATTAAGTGTTAAAGATTCCTTAAAGTGCCCCAGTCGTACCAACTTTGCACCGGGGAAAATAAATGCAAATCTTATATCATTTGATTATCTGAATTGAATGATTCGATCAACTGCAACGTTCATATCTAATTTTGCCAGCAACTCCACTCTATTGATCTAATAATTCTCCTCTTTTCATTCATGGCGGACTCCGATTGAATTTTCATCCTGCGTATGTCACAGACAGATAGATAGAGTCACTGCCAACTTTCCCACAACGGTGACCAATCCTTTACCTTCCTAAAATACTTTCACCTAAAATGAATTGTGAGTTTTTGCCTTAGTTCTAAGACAATGGAAAATTACTTATGATGAAATATGCCGTTTGGCGTGGAATGTTGTGCATGCTGCCTCCTGGAGTAGCATTGTAGAACTGAATCGGCAGTTCATTGGGAGAAACGATGACTTGGCCACAGACCCAAGGGGTAGATGACCGTGTCACTTGGTGTTCACTCCCACCTTCACTGAATGACCATCTAGCTAGATGCTGATCTTAATCTATTCGGCTCAGAAACCCGCCTCCCATCCTGCTCCAGGAAATGCCATCAGTTTCGCGTTTCATTTGCCTGCATTTAGTAAAGAAAGGCTGAATGACCTTCTACGGGATTTGCCTCAACATCAAGCGATTGCTAACCATCAGATATCCTTTATATTTTACAGAAAGATTGTCNCCAATCCCACAAGGCTAGGCGGTACGGCGTACCGTGTGTTGGGTTACTGCACTTGTCCGGCGAAACTGTGTGACCTGGGTGTTGGAGAGTGGCCAGTTCTCCACGGCGTTCTGTTCAGACGCAGCGCTGTGTGGAGGTTGGAATACGCGAATATGATATATAGATAAAACTACAAATTTCACCCAAATTTCGCACTATTTGTGCACGGATGACCCCAAGAATCAATAGGCTTCTGTGTAATATGCTCATCTACCATTTCTGAAAATTTTACCGCGATACATGGCGTTTTTCGTTAGTTATCGTGGGGACACCGCAGATTGGATGGAGAGATCCAGAGAGAGAGAGAGAGAGAGAGAGAAATTCAGTAAAAACAAGGAAGACCGCCCCATTGATGGGGGCGGTGGGGCGGTCTTAATTACTTATGATGAAATATGCCGTTTGCTCTTGGAATGTTGTGCATGCTGCCGCCTAGAGTACCATTGTAGAACTGAATCGGCACTTCATTGGGAGGAACGATGACTTCGCCACAGACCCAAGGGGTAGATGACCGTGTCACTTGGTGTTGACTCCCACCTTCACTGAATGACCATCTAGCTAGATGCTGATCTTAACCTATTCGGCTCAGAAACCCGCCTCCCATCCTGCTCCAGGAAATGCCATCAGTTTCGCGTTTCATTTGCCTGCATTTAGTAAAGAAAGGCTGAATGACCTTCTACGGGATTTGCCTCAACATCAAGCGATTGCTAACCATCAGATCTCCTTTATATTTTACAGAAAGATTGTCCATGTGGTCAACTAAGTCGAAAGAAGTTTATCGAAGTCTATTCAGGTTTCTTCCCAGATGGAAACGCCGAGGAATTCTGCACACACGTGTTCCGAACATTCGACAAGGACAACAGCGGCAAGATCGACTTCAACGAGTTTTTGCTGGCGATTAACATCACGTCTTCAGGGAAACCGGAGGAAAAATTAAACTGGGCATTCCAGATGTACGACATTGATGGTAACGGTACTATAGAGAAGAATGAAATGGAGGAAATCATTAAGGTATCACCACACTATATTTGTCCATCAATGAATTTGTGTTACAAATTGTGTTACAAATTTGTGTTACAAATTCATGGTCTATCACAGCAGAAAAATATGCTTGTCAATTCTTGGTCAGGGCCTATGCCTCCGGAAATCACATGGAGTTGGCCCGTCTCTTTGCCTTTGGAGAAAATTCAAGTATATGCCTAGACCTAATCGAACATTTCTACCTACAAGGCATCCTGAGGAACTCAGGTCATTTGCTGTTCCTGACCCATCAAGTGAGACAAGTGTTGGTGTTTCAGGGTGCTTACAAAGGCCATTCATAATGATAAATCAAGGTTACGGTCACTTCGCCCTTCGACTACGCGATGGTAAAAGTGATTGGAACGCTTGTCAGGGCGAGATGAGCCCACTGGGAGAGAAAACTCGCAACGAAGCTGATAATGCATTAGCGTCGTTGTTGGAGATTTCAGAGGAACTCGCTCTTAAAAATATCCTTTTTCTTTTCAGGCCATATATATAATGCTTGGAACAAACGTGGATGCTGAGAATATGACACCAGAGAAGCGCACAGAGGAGATATTTGACAAAATGGATGTGAACAATGACGGAGTATTAACGAAAGAGGAATTCATTAATGGATGCATGGCTGACAAACAACTCTATTCAATATTACTGGCTGATGAGGCACCTGATGATGTGGGAGAAGAGTAGCTTTAGCTAAATGCTAATTGAGTAATATTCATTGTGATTGGCTGCATTTTTTGAAAGAAATTTTCTGATTGGCTGATCATGCCTTCGATATCTTAGAGGAATAATGATTGGCTCATCACGGCACAAGTGTTCTTGCCCGGGGCAGGGATGTTGGCGGGGCATGAAATGGTTTGGGAACAAGGCGAGGAATTTCATATACGGAATACATATCAAGTTGTTTATTGACGATAATTTACCAGTTGATTTTAAGAATTTTAGCTTCAGAATAATGCTCCATTTGTCAGTGAAGGACTGGAAAGGGAATTAGGCATCATTATCTGTGCTTTTTGGAAGTTGTCATCGGAAATGCAGCAGAGGGTTTAGAAAATAGAGCCAGAGTAGCTGGCAGCAAGTGAGGATCAGACACCGAGTGAACAAGACAATGGCCATTTATTGCCAGATATGCTTATAAATAGGGGCTGGGGGGAGTATTTTGTGGCTAATAGGATAGAAAAAGTCGATGAATAGTAGGATAAGACTTTGTCTTTGGGCGAGAAGTAGTCATTTCTGCTCATACCATGAATGTTGATTTAGCACCAGGCCATCGGGCGGTAATTTTGGAGTCTAGATTTGAAGTGTATGTCCAGACGCAAAATGTCGCAGATTCAACATATTCAAAGAAACTTTAGGGCCTATCATACAGTCACTCAGACTCCACAAACAGTCTTACAATATCCTCATCAATTCGCCCATTTCAAAGTTGTCTGGAACGGAGTAAGCGGAACATCAGCCGAGTAGAGAGACAATAGTCAGAAGAGGATTCATGCGAGCAAGCTACAGGTCGAAAGGTGGTTCTTTATTTTGTATCAATTTGGAATTCACAAGGGAACTCATCATTGTATTGTGACGACTTTTTCATGACAATACTGTACCCGTAATGTTTTTATCACACGTTCATCACGGTGTAATAGCTCCAGTACTGATGACTTCATCACGTTTATTGCTAATAATGGTTACGGTATGAATTCGGCCCAATTCGGTGGCCTGGGGAAGTGCCAAGCGTCATATTTATTTTCCTCTGGGTGTACATTTCAAGTCTAAGGACAGGTTGGCGATCTCATTGTTTTCGATAAAAGGATGTATAAGAATAAACGTAGTTTTTTAAATTGCTTTAAAGTCATAGATGGGCTTACCTATATTGAGTGACGACTTGACTTAGAGCCTTCGTCTTGTCAATGATACATAGGCTTAACTTTACCGGTATAGCTTTTAAATTGAAACGTTATATTAGTTTGTGACATTGCGGGGATAGTGAGCGGAGTGGTGGTAGATCTACTGTTCCCGAAAGACCACCCTAGTGCTTCCCTGGGGACGACACTAAACCCATTCCCTTCGCTCCACCCACGAGGATGAACGTGTAGAGATTTTCACAGCACCAACCTGGATGGACCAGCTTCCAAATCGGGGGGGGGGGGGGGGGGGGNTCTAGCGACTTTATTTTTTGACGAATCTTTTTGGTCTTTGGTGGGTGTGTATATGGGCCTAAGATGTAGGTCGAGTTCGATTTTGAGCACGGTTGGATTCCTGTTTTGGCCTCCAGGGGGCGTTTTGTGCAAAATTTCAACTTTTGGGTTGTTAGCGCTCTAGCGACTTTATTTTTTGACGAATCTTTTTGGTCTTTGGTGGGTGTGTATATGGGCCTAAGATGTAGGTCGAGTTCGATTTTGAGCACGGTTGGATTCCTATTTTGGCCTCCAGGGGGCGTTTTGTGCAAAATTTCAAAGGGCTATATATTTTGATAATGGTTTGAACTATCTTGTTGAAGCTTTGTACACATGTACCTCTTGGTACTATCACAACTATCACACAAAATTTCGGTGAAATCTGATTTTTGATTTTGCCACCAGGGGGCTAAAACAAAAATGACATAAAATGCCATTTCTCCCTAACTAAGTAACAGACCTTCTTCAAATTTTTATCATGGGTATTTGTCATGTGGACTACATAATATAATCCTTGAGGTTTTCGTCTGACCTACTTTCCAAGGTCACAGACGTCACCTGGATGGAGGCTTGCTTCACTATATTCATATGGATGCATTCTAGTACTACTGATATTATAATGCAGCCAGTCTTTGTTTCTAGTTTACATCTTCATACTCTAGTTCATTTCACACACTTCACCCCTGCTGGGTGGACTCACAATATGTGTTGCATGTTAGACTGAAAAACAGTCCTACATGTATATGCAGCCTACCCAGCAATTCAAATTTGCCGCCGAAAGTGACATCAGCATCATGAAATGTTCAGTCATAGGGAGCTTGCAAAAAACAGCATTGCACTATTTGCCAGGTCAGAGAAGAGTCTGATAAGACAGCCATTTTGATTTGGAGGTACCTACAGCTACATGTATGTGACATCCACTCTGCAAAATATTGACATTATACATAAGTTTCTCCGAAGATTATATTCCTGACGAGGTGAGTCTTTGCAAAATGATGACAGGTATCCATACATACAAAGGCCTAGAGATTTCAAAACAGATTTTCATGTTTTTTAGACACACAATGTGTGAATTATTAGCTCTCTGCACCTGTAGTGTGACTGGCAACAGTTCTCAGTATGTAGGCCTTTTAAGTAGGCCCATCCCATGTGAAGCAAGGTACTGTGTATGTATTTCAGAACAGGATGTGGGGAGTACCATGTAAAGGCCTATATTCTACAAAGGCCTGCCTGGTGAACAAATTGAAATTGTTTAAATTTAGTGTGTTTCTTAGTTCTAGTCAGGGGTTTGTCTGATGAAAGTACAGCACATGCAGATCTAAGGAGCTTTTTACTTGGCATGCTAAGTTTTCTTGGGCACAAAGTCAAAAGCTGATAAAAGATACCAACGTGAACATGGTTTTCAAGTTAGACATGCTGTCAACTCTCAGCTTATTTGGACAATCACGTACATTCATGTACCGGTATCAGTAGGCAATGAAATCCAGAGGATGGAAAATTGTGATGTCACACATATGACAGACAGCGATTGATATGGAGTTAGTGTAGATGTTCCCTAATTGCATAGGGTGGGTCACCTGCTTATGTGGCAGAGGGGATAGCATTAGATGTAGGCCTAATCAGTGCCTCACCCTCCTTGTGGCAGAAATGCTAAAATCAGTTTATTGCTTTTTAGCTCACCTGTGAGCTGTCGTGGTGCGATGTCCGTCATTCATTACCAGGGCACGTTTCATAACCGCTGCAGGCATTGATCTGAAACTTGGTACATACCGGTATATACCCCTAGGTCAGATGACCTATGACACCAAGTTTCGGTCCAATTCGATTCTTGGCTTGGCCTCCAGGTGGCCAAAACGAAGAACATAAAAAGTGCAATATCTCCTGAACTAATGACTCGATCATCTCCAAATTTTTATCATAGGTGTATCTAATTAGGATACATAACATTGATTTGACCTACTTTTTAAGGTCAGAGAGCTCAAAGTTCAACAAAAGTAACGAACCTGCCACAGTTCTTCATTATTTCACCGAGCGTCTTCATATGTTGCATAAACGTGTATTCGCAGGGTACCTTCAAAAATACCAAGTTTCGGCCCGATCGAACATCCAATATGGCCACCAGGTGGTGTAACCTGAAAATAATCGAAGTGCTATAACCCAGGAATGGCTTGACCCAGAGTGCTCAAACTTGATATTTACCTCCCTCTAGATGACCTTTACAAGCACGTCAAATTTCGGCCTGATTAAACTTCCAGTATGGCTGCCAGGTGGCGTAACCCGAAAATCATCAAATGTGCTATAAGTCAGGAACGACTTGACCCAGAGCGCTCAAATGTGCTATGTGGCTCCCTCTAGATGACCTTTATGTGCATGTGAAGTTTTAGCCCAATCGGACATTCAATATGGCCGCCAGGTGGCATAACCCAAACAACATTGAAGTTCTGCAACTTGGGAATGACTTGACCCAGATTGCTCATAAGTGACATCTCTCTCTGTCATTATGTTATGTCTAAACGGGTGAGCACATGGTCCACGGACCATTTCATATTAGTTCATATACAATGCTGAAATGGAATAGGCCTACTTCATGGACAGATGATAATATCTTCAGTAGCCTAATTTCCAACATAATTTTCTCCTTCTTTATCACCAAAAGGTCAGTTTTGATGGTCCAGCTGAGATATTGACAACTTGAAGACAGTTGTTGCACCTACATTATCAACTCGCTTGTTGGTCCAGCTGGAACAGTTATTCTCTTGATGGCACCTACTGTGAATTCACTTTTTGATCAACACACTTCAGAAGTCACCGATTATCATAGTATGGTAAGTAAATCTTGTCATGTTATTATGGTTGCTGGTAGACAATGAAGGTCAGAGTCGGGAACTTGAAAAAGCTCACTTCAGGATGCTTTATTAAGTCACACGTATTGCCAAAGATGGCAGCAAAGTTCCAGCGGACCAGGAAAATCCACGTGATTGGTGCTCGATCAAGAATAGAATGAATATATGCATTGAATTGGGCCATAGTGACACCTATTGGTCAACTCACTGGCAGCTCTAGGCTATGCACTGACGTCATCAAATGACGTCATCAATGGGTATGACGCCACGTGTTGGATGGAAAATGGATGGAGCACGTGGTCAGATGCACTGCATCAGCATCTCACAACGTTCCATCCAACATGGCGTCACCTCGCTGATGACGTCACGTGCATAGCCTCTATTGCAACCAGTGTTTGTACAGGCTATGTGTCAGGGTTGGTGACCTCAAGAAGCCTATTGGTTTTGAGCTCCAAAGGTCAAGGTCACAGACTGAGTAACAACATTGTGAATGCAAGAACTCCCTGGACTTGCCCAATAGCAGACTTCGTGTACCGGTATGTGTTAACTATAGTGACCCCCCCCCAAGACACTTATTGATGGGGGGGGGGGGGGTTAAAATGGTCAAAGGTCCATTTTGCAACAGACTTTGGTGTATCAGGTATGGTGACCTCACAAACCTTGTTGATTTGAGTAATAGCTTGCATTGGTGAGTTGCCGATGTGAAGGTTGTTTTCAGTAACACAGCCAGATAAATTAATAATACACGTTTCATTGTTTTATTTCAGTTGAAGATGTGAATGAAAAGTTCTCAATAAGGCAACATAAATCTGCCAAACAAACTTGCAGCCAAAATCTGCCGAAAGGCAGCCAAAATCTGCCGAAAGGCAGCCAAAATCTGCCAAAAGGCAGCCAAAAGCCAAAAGCTATACAAACCTCAAATCTGCAAAACCACCTTGCCAAAAGGCAGCCAAAACCTATCATACAAAGGCAACCAATATTTGCTATCATAAACTTGCTGGAAGGCAAAACCTACCATACAAAGTTCCTGCAAAGCAACCATTATCTGCAAACAAACTTGCTACTAGCCTATGCAAACAAAGCTCGCTGTATTAAGTTGCTACTAGGCAAAATCTACCAAACAAACATTGCAACCAACCAACATCTGCCATACGATTTAGTCAAATTGCCTAAAATCTGCTGGACACAAATTCACAAGTTTTCACTAAATCTGCAAAAATGCCCAAACTGAAAAAGAAATCACATTCACAAAGGTCTGCACAGAGCCGAACTCTTGTGGAAGCATCTCGTTGTCAGTTACGTCATCAAGAAAGTGATCTTCATTTGCATGTCATCACAGCATCCCATCACCAAGGTGACTTGAGATACTCCTTTCCTGGTTTACAATGTACGTTCATGTGCTTGCAAGCTGCTATTGAATATGCTAGCAATAAACCTGCCTATGATTGGACAAGTCATACTTTAGATGCAATCCTACAAAATGGGAATGAATTGTTTGAAAAATTTTTCAAATCTGAAAACATTGCACCTCATATGTTGCTACTTTCAGAATTGCCCAGTAAGCTTACTATGAATGGCATTTCATATGAATTCATCTTCTCTGACAGCTACACTGGTGACATTTTGAGTGATAATGCTGCAAGTTTACCGTATTTCAATCTTCCGGATGCACTCAGAAACTGTTTCTCTACGCATGTACATTGCCTTTTAGTGTGTAGTGGTTATACTATTGCTATATTTCATGAAGCAGATGATTCTTATTCAGTCTTTGATTCACATTCTCGAAGTCGATCAGGCATGTTGGCAGCCAGTGGCACTGCTGTTCTTGTTAAATGCTCAAGCCTAACTACTGTTGTAGAATACCTCAGGTCATTGTTCACATCTCTTTCTGCATCCTCTGGTACTCCCTATGAAACTGTGGGCTTCGATGTGACTGCTGAGCAAACTCTTCTTGGAGCATACTTTCAGCACCAACAGCGCAAACAACATCTGCGACAAAAGTACATGAGAGAATACAAACAGAAAAAGAGAGCAGACCCAATGATTCACAAAATGGAGAATTTGCTTTCATCTGAATCTAAAAGGAAACAAAGACTTACACCAGAAATAAAAATTACTGAAAGAACAAGATCACGTGTGTCAAATAGACAGCGCAGACTTCAACCAGAGCTAGCTGAAATAGACAGAACTAAGTCATGTCAGTCCAAAAGAAAACGCAGACTTGAACCTGAGGTGGCTGAAAGAGACAGAACTAAATCATGCGAGTCAAATAAAAAGCGTAGACTGAAACCAGAGTTAGCTGAAATACACAGAACTAAGTCATGTCAGTCCAAAAGAAAACGCAGACTTGAACCTAAATTGGCTGAAATAGACAGATCTTACTCACGTCAGTCCAAAAGAAAACGCAAACTTGAACCTGAATTGGCTGAAATAGATAGAATTAAGTCATGTCAGACCAAAAGAGATCGCAGACTTGAACCTGAAATGGCTGAAATAGACAGAGGTAAATCATGTCAATCAAATAAAAAGCGTAGGCTTCAACCTGTGTTGGCAAACAAAGATAGAATAAGTTCATGCTTATCAAAAAGGAAACGTCGACTTGATCCACAAAAAAGACAAATTGACAATTTAAAATCAAAACAATGTGAACAGAAGCTACGTACACAGATTGCACAAGGAGAAATAGAAAAACGGAGAACCAAAACGGTAATGCAAACATTGAGGCGTTCCCAAGAATTCAGAAGTATGGAAGCAATGTCTAAGAAAAGAAAAAGGTCAGATGATGATTCATACTACCAAAAAGAATTAAGTCAACAAAGAAAAACAAAACAATTACGAAGGCAAAATGATGTTTTGTACTTAGAAACAGAGCGGCTGAAGCAAAATGAACGTCGATGTTCTCAGAGAGCTCAAAAAACCAAACAGATAACACCAAGTCGGCGTCATCAAATATCCAAACTTGTGTCCCAATTTCACAAATCAATAAATGTTGGGCCTATATATGTATGCACATGTTGCCAACAGACTTGGTTCCGTGAAAGTGTACTTCTAGCTGCTCCACTCAAAGGTACTGATGCTGATTTGACAGACAAATGTTTTACCAACCAATTAAGTGTACAAAACATGGAATGGATTTGTCTCACATGTGCAGCAGCAATCAAAAAAAAGAAAATGCCTGCTTGTTGCATTGCAAATGAACTGTCATTCCCTGAAAAACCTCAGGAACTTGACCTCACACCACTTGAAGAAAGATTAATATCTCCACGAATACCATTCATGCAAATAAGAGAAAGACCTCGTGGTGGACAGCTGAGTATAAAAGGAAATGTGGTCAACGTTCCCTCTGATGTTAATACTGTTGTCAATAGTATACCTAGAACACTTGATGATTCACAAACTATCGCTGTGAAACTCAAGAGAAAGCTTTCTTTTACTCATTCAGTTTCTTTTGAATCAGTGCGACCATCTCGCATCATAAAAGCTGCTAAATGGTTGATAGACAATAGTCAAATGTTCCAAGAGCAAGGAATATCACTAAATGAAAACTTCCAAGCAGAAAGAGATAACATCGCTAATTTTGTTATCGGAGACGAATTATCAGCAGAATCATCCATTGATGAGACAGAGAACAATCTTGACCCAAAGCAAATGACATGTCACTCAGACTCAACCAGCCATTTACCCTCAACTAGTGGAAGCGCTGTGTGCCAAACGCATTCTACTGTGGATAGTCAACAAAATGATCATCCAACAGCAGTTTCATCAATAAGTTCTGATTCTGTAACTCCAAATGCTGATCCCAGTAGAAATGAACTTAATACATCAGAAAGTCAAGCTCTTTTAGATGAAAACATCTGTGGTAACCTCGATACTCTTCTACAACCAGTTGATTTTAGAGAACTAGACAAAACTATGGTATTTGCTCCTGGTGAAGGAAATGTGCCATTGAGTATTTTCCAAGACAAAGACGCTGAATATCTAGCATTCCCCACGATCTATTGTGGTCAAAGTCGCAAAGACAACACAGAACGGACAATACCATTACACTACAGCACAATAGTGAAATGGGAGCTCAGAAACATTGACCGTAGAGTGGCTAAGTGTGTCCCAAACTTATTCTTCAAGATGAAAAAGTTACAAATGAAACAAATCCGAGACAAAATAAGCACAGCTGTTCGCAAAGTGAAGGGAAAACAGAATAAATCATATACAGCAAAGGATCTGTGTCAATCTGGAGCTGTCAATAGATTAGTCAAACTCGATGAAGGATACAGAGTACTTCGAACACTTCGCACATCACCTCCATACTGGGAGTGCATGAAACGTGACCTGTTCGCAATGATTCGTCAGCTTGGCTTACCTACATTCTTCCTCACACTCAGTTCCGCTGAGACTCGCTGGAAACCTCTCTTAAAAATGCTTGGCAAGTTGATTGATGGCAAAAATTACTCTGATGATGATATAGACAACATGTCCTGGCTGCAGAAATGTAAATACATAAAATCAGATCCAGTTACATGCAGCAGATATTTTGACTACAGAGTTAACAGGCTACTTTCAGGCATACTCATGGATAAACTCAATGTCATTGGACCAGTCTCTGACTACTTCGGCAGAATTGAATTTCAAAACAGAGGTAGCCCTCACATCCACATGTTAATTTGGATCAAAAATGCTCCTCGATATAATGGAGAAAACAAGGAAGAAGTAGAAAGCTTCATTGACCAGTTCATCACATGCCATGAAAACTCACTGATAGAAGATCTTGTAAAACTTCAAAAGCACAACTGTACCAGAACATGCTTTAAACCAAATTCACACTCCAAGGCATGTAGATTTCACTATCCTATTCCTCCACTACCAAGAACCATGATACTCGAACCACTAGAAGAGGACGAAAAGAGTGATTCACATGAACAACTGTACACAAAAATAGTTGAAAAGTTGTCATCCATGAAAGATTCAAAATTATCCTTTGAGGAATTTCTTGCTGAACTTGACGTGGATCTTGAATCTTATGTACTTGCTCTTCGATCATCTCTCACAGCTACCAGAATCTTCTACAAACGAAGTCCTTCAGAGATAAGAGTGAATACATACAATGAAACCATACTCAAAGCCTTTGAATCAAACACTGATTTCCAGTTTGTTTTGGATGCCTATGCCTGTGCAGCATACATTGCAAACTACATTACTAAAGGCCAAAGAGGCATGTCAAATCTCCTGCATGAAGCTTGTGAAGAAGCAAAGCAAAACAACCATGACATTAAGCAACAAGTCCGGTCAATTGGCAAGAAATTTCTCTCAGCAGTAGAAATCAGTGCGCAAGAGGCAGCCTACATTGCTCTCCAATTACCATTGAGAAAAAGCACACGAGACGTACTGTTCATAAACACCTCTCCCCCTGATGAACGCACATATCTTCTGAAATCTGAAGCCCAGCTCAAGTCACTTCCTGATGACTCTACTGACATTCATGCAGAAAGTATCATCACAAGATACCAATCACGACCAAAACAGCTGGAAAACATTGTCTTCGCAGACTTTGCCTCAAATTATGATGTTGTCAAAAACAATGCATTCTCAAAACAAATTAATGATTATGAAAATCTTTTAGCTGAAAACCAAGAACTTGTTGACAACAGAGATGATGATCCATCCCATGATGATTCTGACACTGATGATCCATCCCATGATGATTCTGACACTGATATTCCTCCCAACTCTCCTGAAACATACCAGCTAAAAAATGGCTATGTCTTAAAAAAAAGGAAGAAACAGAAAGTCATCAGATTTGTCCGCTTTAGCAAAGCAAAAGATGCAGAAAAACATTTCAGAGAAAAGCTTATGCTTTATACCAACTGGAGACATGAAACTTCAGATCTCCTCTCTGGCTGTGATTCATATGAAGAGAGATATAACAGAGATAAAGAAACCATTCAGTTGGTCGAAGCAAAATATGAGCACAATACAGACGAACTTGATAGAGCACAAGAACAAGTATCTCAAGATGATTGGGCTGAAGTAGCACCAAATACTGAACACAGAAATGACGAAGATGAAGCAGAAGGAACATGTGATAGTGATGTGTATGGTTGCTTTGATCCGTTAAAATTTGCTTCCAACTCCCAGCAATCAGATGGATTCAGTCCAGAGGTACAGCAACTTTCATATGAGCTTGAAATGCAGCCAAGCATTCTCCCAAACCTTGAATATCTGAATCTTCTCCAAAGCCTCAATGTTGAACAAAAGGCATTTTTCTACCATGTGCTACATCACTTCAAGACACATGAAAATCCCATCCATCTATTTCTGACTGGTGGTGCCGGCTGTGGCAAAACTGTTGTGACAAAAGCTCTGTATCAAGCACTCTATCGATATTTCAACTCAGGTGCAGGATCAAATCCAGATGATGTCAAAATACTGCTTACAGCTCCCACTGGCAAAGCTGCCTTCAATATCAATGGTGCTACTCTACATGCTGCTTTCAATATTCCTGCCAATCAAGCATTCGCTTACAAACCTCTCGACATGCAACGATTGAATACACTCAGAACCAAATATCATTGCCTGAAAGTGATATTCATTGATGAAATATCAATGGTAGGAACGAATATGTTCAATTTCATCAATCTTAGACTCCAAGAAATCATGGGATGTAAAGCATTGTTCGGGAATGTCAGCATCATTGCAATAGGTGACCTGCATCAGTTACAGCCTGTCATGGACAAGTGGATATTCCACAACACTACAGAAGGCTATGGTCCTCTTGCTACAAACATATGGCAGAACCTTTTCTCAGTTTGGGAATTACAGCAAATAATGAGACAACGGGAAGATGCTGAGTTCGCACAACTTCTGAATCGCTTGCGCGAGGGCAAACAAACAACAAGTGACATAGAATCATTGAAATCAAGAGTTGTTCCCTTGGCAACAGTCAAAACATTACTACCAGATTCAGCCACATACTTGTTCACAACAAGAATGTCAGTCAACGGACATAATGCAGTAATTTTCCATGATGCACAGGGTGAAAAAACCATCATCAAGGCCATAGATCAAGTTCAAGGTGATGTAAGCCAAGAAGTTAAAAACACTCTTCTGACAAAGATTCCCAATGACCCTTCCAAAACTATGGGCTTATTGACTGAACTCCCAGTAGCCACTAATACAAGGTACGAAATATCAGTGAATGTAGCTACCAGCGATGGCCTGACCAACGGTGCTTCTTTTGTGGTCAAAATGCTCGACTTCAGAATGAAACCAATGTCAAACAGATGCTCAATAATATGGGGCGAATTTGAAGATCCTAGAATTGGAGCACAGCAAAGAAGGCAATTCCATTATCTCTACAATGAGGCAATTGATAAGAAGTGGACTCCAATCATGGAAACCCAAAGACAATTCACTGTCGGAAGATTCAAGAACTGTTTTGTTGTGAGAAAACAATATCCAATCCGACCTGCCTCTGCCAAAACTGTTCACAAATCCCAAGGTTCTACTTTGCAGTCATTGGTGGTAGATCTATCTGGGCGTAAGCAAAACCACATGCACTATGTTGCCTTGAGTCGAGTGACAAACATGACCAATCTGTACATACTCAATTTAAATGAAGACAAAATTGCTGTTTCTGATGAAGTTCGTTCAGAAATGAATCGTCTTCGACAAGAAGCCATGTTGGAAATTGCTCCTCCTCTCATAACACAAAGTAGTGACACCTGTACAGTAGTCTTTCATAACTGCAGATCTTTGCACAAACACATCAATGATATATCACATGAACAATATATCAGCAACTGTGATATAGTTGGATTCTCAGAAACAAGACTGATGCCTTCTGATGACAGCTCCAAGTTTGCCCTGTCTCACTTCACTGACAGACCAATAAGAAATGATCAACCGTCAACAGACAGTAGATCTCACTATGGCATGATCATTTACCACAAGCAAAACCCTGTCAGAACATGTAGAGGTATCAACTCTAATATTGAATACATTATTGCAGAGTACAATGCCGAACTATACCCAATTCAGCTTGTCATGCTCTATGTACATCCATCTGCAGCACAATTGCATACCATCCAAACAGTTCTTCAAGACTTGCATGAACACATACAACCAGAGAAAAATGTCATCATCATGGGTGACTTCAATGTTAATGTCAGCAGGACACCTGCCCTGGAAAAAATGATGCAAAATCAGTTTCATTACCAACAACTCATCAATAACCCAACAACTGACTATGGCAGTACACTCGATCACATATATACAAATATTGACAAAGACTCGGTCGTCATTAGTGGCACACTTGAAAGTTACTTCTCAGATCACAAGCCGATCTTCCTGTCAATATCAAAGTGAACAAACACTGCAACCATCAGTGAACCAAGCAACAAATCATCTGAGCTGCTTGCATATACATGTATTATCTTCATATAAAAGTTCAATCATCCAAGGATACCATTGCCAGTACTTAATTCCAGTCTTGAATTGCGATTTCACATGCAGTTGTAAATACTTTGTAACAAATAACAACCTTCACCCCAGTTGTCTGTGTCATGTTTATGCTATCAATAACCAACCACAATACATTTGTACTTTTATCTCTTTTGTCTCAATGAAATTTGCAAGTGCAATCTCACAAGTTCTCCTTCTTATTTTCAGACCTCAAAAAGCCCATATCTGTATGCATTAACCACTATATCCTCATCCAAATATCTCGTTGCAGGCAGTTAGAACAAGGAGACAAATGACCAATCCCCATTCAACATACAAGCACTGCAAATAAAGCAATGAACGACACAAAAGATGTCATTCCAACAGATGCCACTTTCCAGCATGATGAATGCCGATGTACCTACATACGATTTGATTCATTTCAGACATCAGCCAGTTGATAAATCAGAGTTAGATAATATGTCACAATGTTGGGCAATAGAAACACTACTCTGAGTTACAGTACATGTATGTTCATTATCTCTTGTCATATATCCTGACTAATCAAAGATCATTTGATTAAACATTGTATCATACATAATGTCATGATGTTGCACTGAACTTTTGTACATATGCCATTTCACTGTACTTTTTATTCAGTTCTACATATATGTAAAGTCAGTAGAATGCCACAAGGTGAAAATATTGAGAGAAACCCACTGTGTCAAGTATATACATGTATATTTTGTTCATAGTCAGCTCTACATGTTGATGATCTGACACATACATGTAGTCACATGCAATTATTTTGTGTCAATAAAATAACTCTTTTCAACAGGAGTAACTACATATCTTTATTCTTCTCTGCACTTATTCCTCCACAATCCTTGTAGCACAGTTTTGCACAAGACGTAACCCTACATGAAAACATTTTAATGCTTTACCAATCATTTTAATGCACTTTACCAACCATTTTAATGGGTGTATAAAAAACGAAGACCCTAAGACCTAAGACCCCAAAGACCTAAGACCCCCATCCCGAAAAAGTAAAAAACAAAGATCTAAGACCTAAGACCTAAAAAAGGAAGACCCCACCAGGTAAAAAAGGAAGACCCCGGCAAAAAATCATAGAAGATGTCGAAATTTTCCCTTCAAATTTTACGGGCATCTTACACTTATCAAGGCGCCACTTTCCTGAGAAATTCATCAAAATCCAATCAGGCGTCACCCTCCTACAGGGTGTAACGAAAATATGCACGTGGAAAATGTACAGCATTTCCATCAATCTGCAAGAATTAGTCATATTACCTTAGCAAGTGCAACCAGGACACTCTTAAGATCTCTAGGACATTACTTCGTAGCCTCACACTACGTTTTTTTGGCAATTCATTCTGTATGTTCTTACTCAACTGGCCATATAAAGTTTCAGACAGAGGTAAAAAAGGAAGACCCCACCAGGTAAAAAAGGAAGACCCCAGCAAAAAATCGTAGAAGATGTTGAAATTCTCCCTTCAAATTTTACAGGCACATTACACTAACCAAGGCGCCACTTTCCTGCGAAATTCATCAAAATCCAATCAGGCGCCACTCTTCTACAGGGTGTAACAGAAATATCCACGTGGAAAATGTACAGCATCTCCATCAATCTGCAAGAATTAGTCATATTACCTTAGCAAGTGCAACCAGGACACTCTTAAGATCTCTAGGACATTACTTCGTAGCCTCACACTACGTTTTTTGGCAATTCATTCTGTATGTTCTCACTCAACTGGCCATATAAAGTTTCAGACAGAGGTAAAAAAGGAAGACCCCACCAGGTAAAAAAGGAAGACCCCGGCAAAAAATCTTAGAAGANATATGCACGTGGAAAATGTACAGCATTTCCATCAATCTGCAAGAATTAGTCATATTACCTGAGCAAGTGCAACCAGGACACTCTTAAGATCTCTAGGACATTACTTCGTAGCCTCACACTACGTTTTTTTGGCAATTCATTCTGTATGTTCTTCCTCAACTGGCCATATAAAGTTTCAGACAGAGGTAAAAAAGGAAGACCCCACCAGGTAAAAAAGGAAGACCCCGGCAAAAAATCTTAGAAGATGTTGAAGTTCTCCCTTCAAATTTTACAGGCACATTACACTTATCAAGGCGCGACTTTCCTGAGAAATTCATCAAAATCCAATCAGGCGTCACCCTCCTACAGGGTGTAAAGAAAATATGCACGGGGAAAATGTACAGCATTTCCATCAATCTGCAAGAATTAGTCATATTACCTTAGCAAGTGCAACCAGGACACTCTTAAGATCTCTAGGACATTACTTCGTAGCCTCACGCTACGTTTTTTTGGCAATTCATTCTGTATGCTCTTCCTCAACTGGCCATATAAAGTTTCAGACAGAGGTAAAAAAGGAAGACCCCACCAGGTAAAAAAGGAAGACCCCGGCAAAAAATCTTAGATGTTGAAATTCTCCCTTCAAATTTTACAGGCACACTACACTTATCAAGGCGCCACTTTCCTGAGAAATTCATCAAAATCCAATCAGGCGTCACCCTCCTACAGGGTGTCACGAAAATATGCACGTGGAAAATGTACAGCATTTCCATCAATCTGCAAGAATTAGTCATATTACCTTAGCAAGTGCAACCAGGACACTCTTAAGATCTCTAGGACATTACTTCGTAGCCTCACACTACGTTTTTTTGGCAATTCATTCTGTATGTTCTTCCTCAACTGGCCATATAAAGTTTCAGACAGAGGTAAAAAAGGAAGACCCCACCAGGTAAAAAAGGAAGACCCCGGCAAAAAATCTTAGAAGATGTTGAAATTCTCCCTTCAAATTTTACAGGCACATTACACTTATCAAGGCGCCACTTTCCTGAGAAATTCATCAAAATCCAATCAGGCGTCACCCTCCTACAGGGTGTAACGAAAATATGCACGTGGAAAATGTACAGCATTTCCATCAATCTGCAAGAATTAGTCATATTACCTTAGCAAGTGCAACCAGGACACTCTTAAGATCTCTAGGACATTACTTCGTAGCCTCACCCTACGTTTTTTTGGCAATTCATTCTGTATGTTCTTCCTCAACTGGCCATATAAAGTTTCAGACAGAGGTAAAAAAGGAAGACCCCACCAGGTAAAAAAGGAAGACCCCGGCAAAAAATCTTAGAAGATGTTGAAATTCTCCCTTCAAATTTTACAGGCACATTACACTAATCAAGGCGCCACTTTCCTGAGAAATTCATCAAAATCCAATCAGGCGTCACCCTCCTACAGGGTGTAACGAAAATATGCACGTGGAAAATGTACAGCATTTCCATCAATCTGCAAGAATTAGTCATATTACCTGAGCAAGTGCAACCAGGACACTCTTAAGATCTCTAGGACATTACTTCGTAGCCTCAGCCTACGTTTTTTTGGCAATTCATTCTGTATGTTCTTACTCAACTGGCCATATAAAGTTTCAGACAGAGGTAAAAAGGGAAGACCCCACCAGGTAAAAAAGGAAGACCCCAGCAAAAAATCTTAGAAGATGTTGAAATTCTCTGATTGGATTTTGATGAATTTCTCAGGAAAGTGGCGCCTTGATTAGTGTAAGGTGCCTGTAAAATTTGAAGGGAAACTTTCGATATCTTCCATGATTTTTTGCTGGGGTCTTCGTTTTTTACTTGGTGGGGTCTTCCTTTTTTACCTCTGTCTGAAACTTTGTATAATCAGATGGGGAAGAAACTACGGAATGAATTGCCAAAAAACTTACGAATAGGCTACGAAGTAATGTCGTGGAGATCCTAAGAGTGTCCTGGTTGCACTTGCTAAGGGAATATGACTAATTCTTGTAGATTGATTGGAAATGCTGTACATTCTCCCATGTATATTTCCGTTACACCCTGTAGGAGAGTGACGCCGGATTGGATTTTGATGAATTTCTCAGAAAAGTGGCGCCTTGATTAGTATAAGGTGCCTGTAAAATTTGAAGGGGAAATTTCGACATCTTCTATGATTTTTTGCCGGGGTCTTCCTTTTTTACCTGGTGGGGTCTTCCTTTTTTACCCCTGTCTGAAACTTTATATGGCCAGTTGAGTAAGAACATACAGAATGAATTGCCAAAAAAACGTAGGCTGAGGCTTCGAAGTAATGTCCTAGAGATCTTAAGAGTGTCCTGGTTGCACTTGCTAAGGGAATATGACTAATTCTTGTAGATTGATGGAAATGCTGTACATTTTCCGCGTGCATATTTTCGTTACACCCTGTAGGAGGGTCCGCCTGATTGGATTTTGATGAATTTCTCAGGAAAGTGGCGCTTTGATTAGTGTAAGGTGCCTGTAAAATTTGAAGGGAAAATTTCGACATCTTCTATGATTTTTGCCGGGGTCTTCCTTTTTTACCCGGTGGGGTCTTCCTTTTTTACCCCTGTCTGAAACTTTATATGGCCAGTTGAGGAAGAACATACAGAATGAATTGCCAAAAAAACGTAGGCTGAGGCTACGAAGTAATGTCCTAGAGATCTTAAGAGTGTCCTGGTTGCACTTGCTAAGGTAATATGACTAATTCTTGCAGATTGATGGAAATGCTGTATATTTTCCACGTGCATATTTCCGTTAGACCCTGTAGGAGAGTGAAGCCTGATTGGATTTTGATGAATTTCTCAGGAAAGTGGCGCCTTGGTTAGTGTAATGTGCTTGTAAAATTTAAAGGGAGAATTTCAACATGTTCTAAGATTTTTTGCTGGGGTCTTCCTTTTTTACCTGGTGGGGTCTTCCTTTTTTACCTCTGTCTGAAACTTTATATGGCCAGTTGAGTAAGAACATACAGAATGAATTGCCAAAAAAACGTAGGCTGAGGCTACGAAGTAATGTCCTAGAGATCTTAAGAGTGTCCTGGTTGCACTTGCTAAGGTAATATGACTAATTCTTGCAGATTGATGGAAATGCTGTACATTTTCCACGTGCATATTTCCGTTACACCCTGTAGGAGAGTGACGCCTGATTGGATTTTGATGAATTTCTCAGGAAAGTGGCGCCTTGGTTAGTGTAATGTGCCTGTAAAATTTGAAGGGAGAATTTCAACATCTTCTAAGATTTTTTGCTGGGGTCTTCCTTTTTTACCTGGTGGGGTCTTCCTTTTTTACCTCTGTCTGAAACTTTATATGGCCAGTTGAGTAAGAACATACAGAATGAATTGCCAAAAAAACGTAGGCTGAGGCTACGAAGTAATGTCCTAGAGATCTTAAGAGTGTCCTGGTTGCACTTGCTAAGGTAATATGACTAATTCTTGCAGATTGATGGAAATGCTGTACATTTTCCACGTGCATATTTCCGTTACACCCTGTAGGAGAGTGACGCCTGATTGGATTTTGATGAATTTCTCAGGAAAGTGGCGCCTTGGTTAGTGTAATGTGCCTGTAAAATTTGAAGGGAGAATTTCAACATCTTCTAAGATTTTTTGCTGGGGTCTTCCTTTTTTACCTGGTGGGGTCTTCCTTTTTTACCTCTGTCTGAAACTTTATATGGCCAGTTGAGTAAGAACATACAGAATGAATTGCCAAAAAAACGTAGGCTGAGGCTACGAAGTAATGTCCTAGAGATCTTAAAAGTGTCCTGGTTGCACTTGCTAAGGTAATATGACTAATTCTTGCAGATTGATGGAAATGCTGTACATTTTCCACGTGCATATTTCCGTTACACCCTGTAGGAGAGTGACGCCTGATTGGATTTTGATGAATTTCGCAGGAAAGTGGCGCCTTGGTTAGTGTAATGTGCCTGTAAAATTTGAAGGGAGAATTTCAACATCTTCTAAGATTTTTAGCTGGGGTCTTCCTTTTTTACCTGGTGGGGTCTTCCTTTTTTAGGTCTTAGGTCTTAGATCTTTGTTTTTTACTTTTTCAGGATGGGGGTCTTAGGTCTTTGGGGTCTTAGGTCTTAGGGTCTTCGTTTTTTATACACCCAGATATATTGCACCAAACAAAATAAAGATGTGGTACTGTAAATGAAACCAGTGCTTCCTCATGATCATATTTGAACTTGGATATAAATAATCAGAGTTACATATATTTACACAGAACCAGGATATGAAACCTGGTCCTGGACCAAGTCATGGGCTGTATTTCCCATTACCATTCTTACCCATGTACGCAGTCCAAGGCTGTTTATCTTCCGGCAAAAATTCCAAAGATCTCAGAGTCTTCTCACTAGATTCTGTCATATCAGCACCCAAGGTAGCATCTATGCTCTTATGGTCTGCAGAACGTATTTTCTCCTCCAAATTGATTTTAAGTACTCTCATATTAAGGATCATTTGCATGTTACTGCCATCTTCTGTGTGGGTAAAGCCTTCGAATACGACTAGCAAGACCAAGTCAAGAAGTCCGTCCCCATCAACATCCCCAATCGCACCTGCAAAAACACTTCGAAATTACATCATGTAACTGAAAACCTTGATTGCCGCAGTAAATTTGCTTCCAGTTATCGTCAGTGCCAGTGGTCGACCTTGGCCTCATGTCAATGCTCTTGAGGTTCACGGCTGTGAGCCCAAGTAAATGACCTTATGTTAGTGTCACACTGAAAGAGCACTGTGTGAACCTCTGCACCCAAAATATGCATTTACCCGTACTTGTACCGGTACCAACAGCCCAAAATCTTCCTCTGTGTGGTAGGGTCAACGGCCTTGAGATCCATAACTGTGACCCAAAGTGTTAAACCAGTGTCACACTGAAAAAGCACTGTCTGAACATCTGCAGGCAAAAGTGCACCCAAAGTATGCACTGCTTGTACCAAAATCTGTGGTGGAGGGCATAGTCTTACGAGTTCATAGGACCTTGCCTACCTGTTGTGATCTCTTTCGGGCGAACTATGGAGCAGAATGGGCCAAAATTGAATTTCTTTCTTTCAGCTTCCTTATCCTCCTCATTCAGGCCCATAGCTCCAGTGAATTCCATCATGTCTGCTCTTGACAAATCTGAAGATGACAAGAATGGTTTATCAAAATGTCAAAGGTGGAACACACATTTGCATCAACAACAACTGCTGCATCAGTGTCTTTACATGTATACCGGTATATACCGGTATTCAGTCATGTCACACAGTGTTCTAGAGATGTCAACACAAGTGGCCCACTGACTTTGGATTCCTTCTTTCCCCTACCTACCCACACATTGATACAGTAATTGCTGAGTGCATTTCAATTCTGCCTAATCCAGGCAGTGCTTCCATGCATGCACACATGCCCGTGGGTAACAGACTTCACCATCAATCACACGGGCAAAAGTAAAGTAGGATGACATCAAACCGTTTTAATTGGGCTTACTTAAGACACTAGCCTTCCTGTCATACTGGAAAGATAACTTACTATAAGTCTTCGTAAACATATCCATTGTCTCTATCAGCAAGGGGTTTCGCATTGTGGTCCTATCCATGGCAAACACCTCCACTCGATATGACAGTTTATCGCGGGAGCACTCCATCGCTGTCCTGTTAATTCTCTCCTGTTCTTCCTTGTAAACTAAAACATGGTATTACTATTATCAACCAATCCAGTTATTGAAAATCAATCAAATAGTGAGCTTTCGCAAGTGCCCGGTTAGGCCATACGACAACGTTTATCTATTGTTTGGGTATTCCCACACAATAGATAAACGTCGTCGTAGGGCCTAACCGGGCGCTTGCGAAAGCTCACTATTATAAATAAACTTGACCACATTCCAACTAGCCGAGCTAGTGGGACATATTAGCTAGGCTCTTCATTTCTTTACAGTTGGTTATCAGATACAAAACGGAGGACACCTTCAAGGTGAAATCAGTACCCGGTACTGAAAACAATACCCGGTACTGTAAGTGTGGACCTCATCTTATCTGTAAATGTGTAAGCCTAGCCATAGACATGTAAGGTGGCATTAACAGCACTCACCTTCCATCGCCAGTTCAGGAGACAAATGGGCCATTTCAGGAGGAATTTCCTGTGACTGTTCATCTTGTGCCGGCCCTTGCTGCTTTTTTTCATGAATACCTTCATCAACTCCTTGACCCAAAGGAGCATTGGAGAGCTGTTTCGTATTTGGAGGGGCAGGATACTGTTGACGATGGGAGGGATAACCTTGGTATGGACTGTGCTGTTCTGAGGGAGATTTTCTACCAAAATCTCCACGACCGTGAGAGCGAGTTCCCTCTGAAACAGAGGGTAATCTGATTTGCGGTCCACCACTTCCATCAGGCACTTGCTTCTTGGCGTTGTAGAGATCATTTCTTTCTTCATAAGGTTTGTAGTTGCCTTGATTTCTATACTGTCCAGAGGCCGAGCCTCTCCCTGCATCTCTGTCCAGAGGTGGTCGGAATCTCCCTTGAGGCTTCCCCCTGGATACCCCTTGCTGTTGATAACCTCCGTGTCTGTTTGAACTTCTCCCTCTATTCTCATAATAGTTTCCAGAAGGATTTCCCTTGTGTCGTCCATCTGCCAACCCACCTTCTTTGATATCCAATGGTTTTTGAGGTCCACGATTTATATTTGAGGCATGAATTCCTGCAAATCCAAGATTTTGTCCCCGCATCTCTCGTCTTCGTCGTCGACCGTTATTAATCTGTGAAAACCAAGCACATAATCAACATTAAAGAGACAGGATGTGCCTCATAGCATTACCTCATAGCATTATGCAAATTGAGCGTTCAGTCAAGAAGTAAACGTAAGAGATCTGTGCAGAGTGCTAAAATACTGAGTTGAGTGTCAAGTCTCAAATACAGCCTAATTGGCTCTGTACACAGTAATGGGCAAATTAATGTACAGGAGGAGGAAAGTGAAGTGCAGCCTGAGTACGGAGTGTGAGTTACCGGTAACACTTACAGGACGCTGAGGAATCACATCATGCAGCACACCAAGAGGATTTTCATAGTTAGGCCCCTCTCTTCCTTGGATTCTAAAAACAAAGACGTCCCGATTTTTTTCTTTTGTCCTGACGACAAGATCCGAGGTCATGTCATAGTGGTTTGATGACGTCTGCCACAGAATGGATCCATCGCTTCCATCGAGGACCAATGTCTGTACATGTAAGGAATAGAAAAATGTAATATCTAACGTCACCTGCAGGTTGGTTCAACAAGATAATCAGAATGTAGGTTGAACTGGAAAAACTTCACAGCTGAAGAGACTACGGTACACAGAACTTACCACGGAGTCATTGTAGTGTGGCCAATATCCAATTGCCATATGTGTCATGAAGTCCTTGGG
Source organism: Notospermus geniculatus (assembly GCA_002633025.1). Taxonomy (NCBI): domain Eukaryota; kingdom Metazoa; phylum Nemertea; class Pilidiophora; order Heteronemertea; family Lineidae; genus Notospermus; species Notospermus geniculatus. The sequence continues at coordinate 1,024 of NMRB01001787.1, read as the reverse complement.
AATACCCCCATTCAACATGTTGTTGCAAGGGGAAAAAATTCCAGAAAATATCCAGACAAAATGGTGATAACGGCAAATCTCACGAAACATGTCAAATTTCGATATTTTCGCCATTCTCGCGATATGCAGTATCTGAATTCAACCAAAACACATCAGTCTGGAGGAGTGCATATCTACGACTTACTTCAAATACTTTTGATTTAGATATTGGAATACAGAAGCGGTGACTTTTGCCTTTTAATGAAAAGCTAAATTCCCTGTGTTCGAACAATACTTCACACCACTGTACCGGTAATCAACATTAAAGAGACAGGATGTGCCTCATAGCATTACCTCATAGCATTACGCAAATTGAGCGTTCAGTCAAGAAGTAAACGTAATAGATCTGTGCAGAGTGCTAAAATACTGAGTTGAGGGTCAAGTCCCAAATACAGCCCAAGTGGCTCTGTACACAGTAATGGGCAAATTAATGTACAGGAGGAGGAAACTGAAGTGCATGGAGCAAACCAACATCATCAAAGACAGTCACCCAATGGGGTCAAACCCAGAACCTCAACGGTGACACAGGCACCGTCTTTCCACGGTGCCACTCTGGCAGCCCGAGTATGGAGTGTGAGTTCACACTTACAGGACGCTGAGGAATGACATCATGCAGCACACCAAGAGGATTTTCATAGTTAGGCCCCTCCCTTCCTTGGATTCTAAAAACAAAGACGTCCCGATTTTTTTCTTTTGTCCTGATGACAAGATCCGAGGTCATGTCATAGTGGTTTGATGACGTCTGCCACAGAATGGATCCATCGCTTCCATCGAGGACCAATGTCTGTAAGGAATAGAAAAATGTAATTTCTAACGTCACCTGCAGGTTGGTTCTACAAGATAATCAGAATGTAGGTTGAACTGGAAAAACTTCACAGCAGAAGAGATTACACGAACTTACCACGGAGTCATTGTAGTGTGGCCAATATCCAATTGCCATATGTGTCATGAAGTCCAGAACATCATCATCATTGAAATATCCAGG
>NMRB01001786.1:139737-151038 GCA_002633025.1 Notospermus geniculatus | reverse complement strand
GCATTCAGAATTACATATCGTTGTCCTTTGTTAGCAGAAGTACCAAGCATCAGTTTTTTCAGGCTCAAAGCCAGACAATCAGGAGAGAGGAAACCAACATGATGCCAGGCATTTAATTCATTCTTGTGAGATGGCTGACTGTCTGAAGCCGGTGACAGACTGGCGCATATGCAACGTATCTGCGTTAATCGAAGGCCGATCTGCTCTCCACTGCGTTACCATCGCAAATCACCCTTCGAAAAATTGACCGGTCCACGGCGTATCTGCCGCCTCGAGAAGAAGAGGCCAATCAGAATCGGTGTTGTAAAATTTGAATCATGGTACAAATAGTGGTAGCCGAAGACCCGATATAAAGTGCAATATGATTGGTCGACCGGTAAAGTTGGCATCGTGCCAAGATACGCCGTCAACTGGTCTATTTCTCGAAGGGTGATGTGCGATGTAACGTTGTGGTGAGCAGATCGGCCTTCGATCATCGAAGATGATGCAACTCGTCGCGCAGGCGTTCCGCCACTCAGATTCTCCGGTAGATGTTTTGGTCCGTGTTACCGCCTCCCTGATTGGTTGAACGCTTTCCCGACGTGTTGCTTAACGCACCAGTCTGTCACCGCCTTTAGGCGATTCTTCAAATTTCGCTAACTTTAACAACTGATAATCAATTTAGTGAATTACACAACAGTTCAGCCCAAGGTGACTCAAATGGTAGGCCGGTGATATATTTATATAATCAAAAACAAGCACAATTGATCCACAAGGACAAGTCAGACAGATTACAAGCAGTACATTGGCCTAATATTTGTGCGAAGAAGATTTTGTCAAAAAACAAGCTAATATTGATACAGGGCTAGAATTATTTACAAGATGATTTTCATCAATGCCAGAAAAAAAATTCATTCTTTCAATCATTGTCAAATCTGAGCAGCATGTCGTGCACCCATCTTGAAATGAAGGCCTGCGGTCACTTTCAAATTCTAATGGCACGTACCGGTACACGTTCATGAATGTAGGAGGAAACTGGTGACCCACAGACATACAGCTGCCCCCTCTATTTGACATTTCTGTCCAAAGGTGACACCGACAGATATAGTCTGCAGTAGAACATGCAGCCATTATGACGTCGGTGGCCTCATCTGTCTCACACGCTTCACCAAACTGAACACTTTTTCACTGGGTTCATCTTGCTCCCTGAGGGGCAGCTGTACGCTTCGGCAAAGTCCTCCGAGTTCGACAGTGGACCAATTACTCTGTAAGAAACAGTGAAATATATACCTCAACAATGGTAATCTTTATTCATCATATCCACGACATAACTCCGACAGTGTCCGCCATTGCTGACGTTGCCGTAATGACGCAAAGGTGGTGGGCAAAATTCATTGCTTTGCTAAAGGAAGCTGGTGGGCAAAACGCGCAACGTCACAACGTCATGTAGGCCTGGGCCTACGTCATGGATACGATGAATACAATATATGGTCTTCGGGCCGCTCAACAGACAGTGATCGGACCAATTTGGTTTTTGGTCACAAAGCAAGAATGACCTAGCTTAATACATGTAGTCGCCAAAGGCAGCGCATTCAACTTTTCGCCCCTGAATGAATCGTTTCCTTACCTAATTGGACCTGGGCTGTGAACTGATGTCCGAATTTTCTGAAGAGCTTCCTCGTCCCTCATGTTTCCACACCAAATCTGAAAAGTACACATCAAATATTTGACGTCTTCCGCTGACCTGAGCAGACGACATCATCTGACCTGAGCAGACGACATCTCCTGACCTGAGCAGAGGACATCTTCTGACCTGAGCAGACGACATCTTCTGACCTAAGCAGATGACATCTTCTGACCTAAGCAGATGACATCGTATGTCCTGAGTAGGCGACATCTTCTGACCTGAGTAGGTGACTTCTTCTGATCCAGCAGATCACATCTGACCGGAAGAGCAGACGACATCATGTGAACTGAGCAAGTGACAGTATTTTTTTGTTTCTTACCTGTGCATAGTTTAGGAAGAACAACTGATTGTGAGACAGGTTGATCCCAGGAAGCAATGGTTCTGGGCCGTGTGTCCTCACCCATTTCATGTACGCCTGAAATGGACCAAATTTGAAATACACACAAACATGATTAATGCACGACAACATGTTGTTGTTATGTAGTTGTTTCCTAAAAGTAATGAGGAATCTGCAGAACTTGTTGCACCTTTTTCCACATCTCAAAAAAAGAGAGCCAACCTGCGTGAGGAAGCTCCCACATGGAGTACCGGTATCACCTTTATTTTGATAGCTTTGAGGATTTCAAGCCATTTTTTATTCACCTACCCTGTACGACTCCTTCAGGCCTCCATTGTCAGCGATGTTTTCGCCCTGCGTAATCCGTCCATCAATCTGAAAAGAAACTCAAATCCTTGAGATTTCTGAGCCGCTGATGGATGGATTTGATGGATTTTTAGGGGCAAGAAAATGTGAAAACCGTTCAGATTTAACAGCACCAGATTAATTACAGAAAGCGGTTCGACTCTATAGCTGGTATTCAAGTCAGTCTCACACCAACCTTGAGTCCAAATGGTTCTATAGTATACTGCGAGTACTGATCAATCATGCATTGGGCTCTCTTTTGGAATGCAATGCTTGTCTTGTTATTCCACCATTCGCGAAGATTTCCGTCTTTGTCGTATTGTCGTCCTGCAAGAAAAATGGAGATTTTGATTGCGAGTCTGATATACACACTTTGCCATCGTCAGGTCAAAAAATTACCGGTATTTCCCCGAGGTAGGGACCACTTTACACTTCTCCGGCCATCTTTCCTAAGAAACCATTTTGGGGAACTCAAGCAGCAGCTCATTCAGTGCAGCGCTTATAAACCTGTTAACCATGTAATTTTTTTAGTTCAAATTTTTCTTTCTTAAAAAAAATTGCCAAAAAAGTATCTGATGCACAAGATTCCAGACGTGATATAACGTCCTGCAGAGTGTGATGCACCATTTCCTTGCAAGGCGTACTAATACGCCTTACGCAAGCAAAGATCCTCGAGTGTATTCCAGGGGTTCCCTGGTTTTTGTAATGACGTAGTAGGATGTCCTACGCAGTTAATGGGTTAATCCTTCCAGACCAGTTGAGAGCACAAAGCAGCCACTGGACCGAGAATCAAACCCATGCCCTCTCGAAAATGCATCGCAGTCAATCACTTTACCACTGGGCTCCCAGGGTAAGAAACTTTTGGGGCTAGCTCAGTCCAATTTGAACAAAAATCAGGACCTCACCTTTATCATCAAAGCCATGCGTGATCTCGTGCCCAATGACGACCCCTATTCCACCGTAATTCAATGATTTCGGGAAGTATTGGCTGTAGAATAACGGCTGAAGTATTCCCGCAGGAAACACGATGTCGTTGGCGTTGGGGTTGTAGAAGGCGTTGACGACGGCCGGGCTTTGCTCCCACCTTGGAAACAGAAATAAGCAGGGTCATATGATCTGGTGGACTCTGGGGTAATTGATGAGTTGACGGACCATATAGAGGTTCCTCACGTGACGTCACGTTTCCATGACGACACGATGCCACCATACTGGCCGTCAAACTGTCAAGCGACGTCACAGCATCAACACACAGATCCTGACGTCAAAAATTATGACGTGACACCTTTACGTCGTCGCCACCATTTGACGGCCAACATGGCCGATTCTTTGCAGTCATGTGAGGGTTATGACGTCAGTGAAGAACCTCTACAGAGGATTTGTTGAGGCACAGCAAACAACAGGAAGTGACAGAATGAAGAAGAACAGACGCAGGACAACAAAGAAATGAAGAATAGAAGACCTACTTGTCTTTATCGACCGGTTTTCTCAATTTGACAAACGTCCGATCAGCATCATACTTCTCAATGTTGAGGATGTTCTTGAAATAATAATCGACTTCAAACGTCAACTGAAAAACATAACCATAGGTGAACAAGAGACACATAAAACCTGGCACTCGGCTGACAACCTCCTCTTGAAATTTTTACATTTATTTTTTTCTGCACTTGGAGAACCCTTCTGCAGTAAAAGCCAGTTTCCAATACAAAACTTTCCAATGAGGTTTGCAGTAGTGGTGGGGATTTCGCAGGGTTTAGGAGAGTCCTTCGATGGTTCACGCAATGCCAGTGAAAACCACACCACTCGCCACAAACCGTGGCGGAAACCACCGTCGTGGAACCGGGCCATGATGTCAGAAGTATGTCAGTAAGAACAAAATTTACCTTCTCATACAGTTTGTTGAGCTGTACTGGATCCAGGATGAAGTCGGGATAACCGATTCTCTCATTCATAGCATCTGCCTGAAATTGACAGGAACATGTGACTAGGCTCACCCAATGAATTTTTATCAGTTTTATTCGACAAAGATCTTGAAAGCTCCTCAGATACATGTAATTTGGCACTACTTTCTTGGTACCAGTAAATATCAAATAACTGGCAAAAAAGTTCACAGAAATACTGAAGAAACTGCCAAATCTCCATGACAACCATTTTTTGCTAAATCACTGTTGTTTAGCAACTGTTGCCATGCCTACCTTCTCCTTAGCAACCACCTTAGTTTCATCATCCATCCAGTTGCTTTCAGAGATTATTTCATTGATAGCTTCCCGTAAGTCGCTGATCATCTCCAAGGCGACGACCTTGCTCTCTTTTTTGAAGTCAGCATCGCGAAGAAACATAGCGCCGACAGCGCTGCCCATCCTCTCGTTGACGAATTCCACACATTTTTTCCATCTGACTTTGTCTCGCGAGGTCCCCTGGAAACAAAATTGCATTGCTTTGTTTTTAAAGCCCCTCTGTATTCAATTTGAAAACACGAATCATCGCCGCGATTCTGGACGTCAGTGCACGACTTCAGTGTAGTGTAAAATGTACTACACTGTACCTGAATACATCAGAGCTCTCCCTGCAGTTTTTTCAATGTGTGTTGAAAACTAGGCCTTGATTCTCTGAAGTACGTATCAGGCATGCATTTTGGGGACCTTCACGAGCTATGAGACCTCTACGTGCACTCTCCTAACATTTTGAAAATATCGTAAAATTCAATACAGTGGGGCTTTGAAGTCTTTGGTACAAATGCTCGCACTCTCACTACCCTTTCGGGATGAAATTTCAAGTGGGTTCCTCATTGTTTCCTGCACACACTAAGTACTCACTTGTAAGACTCTCATGTACTCATTTCTGTGGACCAGAAAAGCCTGCGTCAACTCAGGAGCAAATCCCATAATCAACCGCCACAGAAGGTAGTTGGCAATTGTCCTACAAGGAAGGCATAGGCAGTGTGTTTTACTCATGGCCGCAAGTATTACAGGAAGTTCACAGTTTATTGTCTTTGGTGGAAATTTTCTAAGTCCAAAAACTAGGCCCACAAAGGGAGGCCTACACCGTAGTATGAATGGTATAAAAGTGAGATCACTTTCGGGCAGGTTCTCGTCCATGTGCAGTATGGATTGATTTTGGGAGGGATCAATTGTAATAGACCCCTACTGATCAATGTGCAGTATGGATTGATTTTGGGAGGGATCAATTGTAATAGACCCCTACTGATCAGCCAGGGGTAATTCATGGTTGATCTTGAGGACGTGCCATCATGAACCAAATGACTGGGTCCAAACCACAAAATGTGATGCATTTGGGAACCATGATGTAATGAAGACATAACGTCACGTACCTCTTCGGCGTTGCCCTCAAAAGTTTCCCCAACTTCCTGAAGTATTTCAGGGCAAACGAGACAACGTGTTCATCCTCAGTGAGGTTCTCTGCGACGAGCCCATTGAAATATCGCAGCCAGTTTATCTCTGGTACCTTTTGTTGTAGTTCCCGTATCGTCATTTTGTCATAGAGGGCGCTCGTGTCTTGTTTTTCTGTCTGGGACATAGTGATCTGGAATAAAGAGGGAACGATGAGGTGAAGGACCGGTATAATGTTTTTCACTGTGGCCATTTGTCTGTGTGACTCCCATTATTTGGAACTCACTGAAGCCTGCCGCACACGAGAGAAATTAGCTGAGCAAAATGTCAATCGAGGATTTTGACTCAGTCAAAAACCTCTCGTGTGCGGCGGAGGATCTATTGTAATGTCACACTGGCACACGGGCCACACTCAAAAATGTTGCATCAGGTTTTTCAAGAAGGCCATCATGGCAGGTACAGGTGACCGGTCTTGACGTCCTTCACATTTTTACCCAATCTCCGCAGAAACCTTTCGAGTAACTCATTCAAGGAGAGCTGATACAGCATATCTCATGATCCTTTCAGACCAGCTGATAGTAAGCCCACAAAGTGGCAATTCCGACCGAGAATCAAACACGCAGCCTCTCTGTCAGGAGACCACCCTCGAGAGTTTGATCGATCTACACGCCCTCCCCATAAACTTTCATCTAAAGGACCTCACAAAACGCAAAATCACAAGGTCGAACCATGTAGACCCAGAGGTGTCAAATATCAACACCAGGGGCCTATGTGTATTCCATTTTTTATGGCTGCTCTGAATCATGGCATATTTTTTTGAAGTGCACTGTAGACCAAAGATCGCATCAACTTACATTGGCAACATCTGTCTCAAACCGCAATAGTTCACCTAACTCCCTTTCCGCCCGGGTCTTGTCTGCTCCCAAAAGTTGAGCAATGCTTGTCATGAATTTCAAGTAAGCCTCGATGTAGATGGTTCGCTTGCTTTCCAAGTAGTAGTCTCGGCTGGGTAACCCAAGCGGTCCTTGTTCAATCTGAAAAAAAACAATTTGCCGATTAATCCATCTGCCCCAAGGTTTGAGCAGACAACATCTCCTGCTGAAGTTTTCTAAAAATGAATTGGAAAAAAATTGAAGAAAAGTTCTTCAGAAAGTCCATTGGAACAATCTCTCTTCAAATATTTTCCTATCAAAACCATAGGATGCTTCATAGCTTTCTCCATTTTCTCAAGGATCACAACTCAGATTCCTCAATTGACGAAAACGAACAACCCCTTTCTGATGCCGCACTCAAAAAAGCCTCGCTCCCAGGCAAAACAGACCACAGATGCATGCAATCGCAACACATTTTTAGCACCTGGGAACCAGGTAAACTCACCTGAAGAATGTGAACAGTAGAATTCTTATCATCTGCCGTTTCGGCTGCTCAAGTACAGCTGAAACAGAGACGCAAACTGTTAAATTTTAAGCCTTAAAGCCTCACTGTATTGAATTCAGAAAGTGCTTACTGGTACGTCCTCTGACGTTAGTGTAGTGTAAAATGTACTATGCTCTATCTGAATACATTAAAGCTCTGCCTGCAGTTTTTTCAATGTGTGCTGAAAACTAGGGCTTGATTCTTTGAAGTATGTATCAGGCAAGTATTTTGGGGACCTTCAAGAGGCTATGAGACCTCTACCTGCACTCTCCTAACACTTTGAAAATCATACTAAAATTTGACAAAAGTTTGTTTGTTTGTGGGTGTGTTCGCGATTTTCTCCGACACTGATGAACGGATCGCCACCAAATTTGGTATGCACATGCAGACGGGCCTGGGGAGTGTCCTTACGAAGCCCGAATTTTGATATCACTTATAGTTTTCGAGATATAAAGATATTATCGAAAATAACAATGCTTTTAGGGCCTTTTGACGTCATGACGTCACCGAGATTGCCGTCGCGTCATCCGTGACGTCGGCAACGTCATGTGCGGCGGAATGACGTCACTACGCCATTCGAACGGGGATGACGTCATTAGGGAGGTTCAGATTGCGTTCCGAGTCTTGACTCCCACTCCAGAGGATTCCTGTTTGGGAACTACGTGGTCAAAATACAACTGGGTTTTCCAAAGCAATGGTATTTACTCATTCTAGGAGAACGAACAGAACCCGCCTGGGTGGCGAATTTATCTCCAACTTGAAAAATCCGAAATTTAGCACCTCGGAGTTAGAGCGAGAGTGGTAGTCGGACCAGATCTCAACCTCGCTACTGCCTCCACTAAGCGCTCCTATAATGACACATGAATTTAGCAGTTCCGCCACTAAACGGGTATTGCCTAGTATCATAAATTCAATAATACAGTGATCATGCAGGCTTTACGGTGGCTCTTGAGTTTTCTCATGTTGGTTTACTCTCTATGGGCAACTTGTTTTTCTCTTGATATATTGAACCTAGGCTTAATTTTCTCCCCGCCATGACCTAACCAGGCAACTTGCTCTCAGAGCATTTGTACGAATTCCCTTTTCTCATTAACAAATCAGAAAATTGGCATCGCATGCCCAGCAACCCATTTCAAAGTTCCAAACCCGACAGCAACTGGTCATAACCAGATAATGACTGTCAGATGAAGCCTTTCTCAGATATCAGTTAGAAGAAGCGCTTTCATCTCGTTACCAACGCCACCAGCAAACAAATTTACCCAGCATGCCACTGAGAATATTAGCTGCGATAAGTTAAAAGTTGAAGATCGCCGCTTATCCTGGCAACATCAAAAGTTATGCAGCCCTAGCAGGTCATCACCAGGGTTATATCTAGGATTTCTGCAAACTTTGTGAAAAGGGCACTTCAACCTAGAAAAGGGCACTTTTCATTCGCGACATTTCTTCTAACGGAATTTGAAAAGCTAAAAAGTTAAAAAGGTCTCTATAACTCAAGTCAACAGCCAATTTAAGCCAGTTTCTAAGGTGATGTGACCAAAAGGGTCTGGGGATACTAAAAACCTTTAAAAAAATTATTTGTTTTTAGGGGCATGGCGCCCTAGGGGGTTAAAAAGGGCACAATGGCACCCCCTTTTGGAGGCATGGTGCGCCCCACTCTAAAATGGCCTAGATATAACACTGATCCCTCAATTTCAACAAAAGGGATTCGCACTGTTTGTTCTATTCTCTCACTTCTCGATGGCGCGATGATTCTCCATGAAATTGGTGTCATCGTTCGGAGCGTCTTATTTCCCAGGGTTCATTGCCCATCAGATCTGCATTGTCTGATCGGAAATTTCTTCCACGTTAAATTTGGCTGCACATCAAAACAATGAAAAAGGTGCATTTTTTTCCTTTTTTACCTTTTCTATGCATCTAGGGTTAATCACCATTCACCTAACATGACTGAATAATTAATCTTTGTCCTTCAAACACGGCTGAAAAAAGCCTCCCAGAAACACAAAATCAAATTGGCTATAATTGTTCAAAATCATGAAAATAAAAATAAAATCCTAAAGTGATCAATTTTCTACATAATTTGGCCACTGAATGTGGAGTTCAATGGATCAACTTCCACACTTGATGAAATCGTGCACAAGAACGGCAGGAAAAATTTCTGAGTTTACAGTACCACTGTCACGCTGATACAAATTCGACGAAATCTCACATTAAACGCCGTCAGGCTTTTGATTTCACACCAAGAAATAATCCAATTATGACATCAAACAGACTTAGCATGTGAACAAAATATCCTGCCAATTGACTTCAAACGTCTGCTACGCTATGACACGTTTTTGTCAAAGAAATCCAGAACACCTTTCAGAGCGAAGCAGTCTATATTTTACGTTTTTATTCTACTTTCTTGGGGAACACACGTATTTCTCATAATCAGTTCAAGGTAATAGCGAAGTTTTCGTTCTTGAAAATTGTATCGTTCGTGTTTTGTTACAATGTGTTTTGGACATTCTGGCAACTTTTGCCAACTTCCCTCTTGCCAAATAATCTCATGTCAACTAATCCCATGCCAAAATAAGCTCTTGCCAACAAATCTCATGCCAACTTCTCTCTTGCCAACAAATCTTTTGCCAGCTATTACCTCTTTCCAGCTAACCTCTGGCCAGCTAACCTCTTGCCAGCTAACCTCTTGCCAGCTAACCTCTTGCCAGCTAACCTCTTGCCAGCTAACCTCTTGCCAACTATTCTCTTGCTGACTAATCTCTTGCCAACTAATCTCTTGCCAACTTATCACTTGTCAACTTATCACTTGCCAGCTAATCTCTGGCCAATTTATCTCTTGCCATCTCTGGCCAACTAATCTCTGCCCAACTTATCTCTTGCCAACTAATCTCTGACCAATTAATCTCTCGCCAACTTATCTCTTGCCGACTTACATTTTAATGTAACTTGTAGGTCGTCATGTAACTTCTCAAAGGTGTTGAAGCTGGATCTGTCATCTGGCACCTGATGTTTTCTATTCCAACCCCCACAGGCATACTGGAAAAAGTTGTCACAAGGGTCCACTGTGGCATCCATGGCGTCCATCAGCTGTGCAGCTGCAGGGAAAGGCAAAAAGGGACTCAGAAACTTCACTCAACTAACCAATATGGCACAGTGGAACCTCTCTAAGGACACCTCTGCCGGGACTGACATGCTGTCCTCAATGAGAGGTGTCCTGATTACAGAGGTTGAAATGAGTAGAAATGATCAATTTGGGAGTGAACTTCAGTGTCCTTAATAGAGAGGTGTCCGTTAAGGGAGGTTCCACAGTAATTAACTTGGGTTGTCATGGTGGCACAGTGGCAACATCCACACCTGCCACCAATGAGGGCGTGGATTCAAACCCAACATGCCCAAGTGGAGCCAGTGGCTTATGTTGTGGAGAGGGCATTCTCTCCTCAACCTCGTAGCTTTCCTCCTGCATTACAATACATGTACATTAATATCACCAAATACTGTTTGATGAGTGGTTCCAATGCTTTGAAATGAGCTTGCACTCCTACAATTAGGCCTATATTGACAAAGACAGAGAGGATTTTTACCTGTTCTTACACAGTGTTCTGTCAGACAGATTTGAGAAGCACCTGAAAAGACAGAAGGATATGAGGGGAAATACTACAATGTGAAGCATATAGTAAAATATGATTCATCCTAACTTCAACATGGGCAAAGTGCCAGGCCTGTGCAACAGACACCATAAAGTGAACACAATGATTAAACCACAAATCACAAAACACAATATTTACCAGTTGACTGAGCACAACCTTGGAGTGTTTGCTATAGGCTGTTCAAGTGACCCTAACATCATTAGGTAACTGCAACATATGGATTATATACCACTGACATGTGCACATTTCCAAGCTTGGCACTTTGCCCATGTTGAAGTAAGGGTGGATCATACTATACAGTGAGAATACACAGTGGTGACGCGACCAGAATCAAACCCATGTCCTCTTGAGCACGAGTCTCAAACACTCTGCCACTGAACTACAACAGCAAATATCCCAAGTACACATTCCCTAAAAACTCCTTTTTCCCAAAAAAATGCTCACAGCCATGGACGTCATACCAATTTAACGCTACCGCAAATACGCGATGGGTAAAAATGGAATCCTTTATCTCCGACAGACACGATTCCATCGATGAATGTTAAG
>NMRB01001786.1:102311-114377 GCA_002633025.1 Notospermus geniculatus | reverse complement strand
TATAAATGGGTACCGGTCGGAAATGCTCAGATTGTAGCGCTGAATGAGCAGCTCATCTGAGTTCTACTGAAAGGTTTCAGGATAGACTGGGGTTAAAGTGTGAAGTCGGATGACACCTCTACCGTTGTTGATATCAGACTATAAAAAATCCAAACTTTAAACTTTAAATCCCCCCCCCCCGCATGGGCTGAATGTAAGTGGGCCTAATCATGCCCATGACCTCAAGCACAACTGAAAAATCGACAGAAAACAGGTAGAATTCGGAAGTTTTCTGTACAGAGGTGGGAGGTTCCACTGCAGTTCCAAAGGTTTCTGTCTTTGTAAAGCTTCTATAATTGAAAATGTTCTGAAGACTTCTCCAGTATTTCTTATCTTGCAATGAAATGTTTCCAGCTTTGATCAACACCAAACTATTGGCCTGAGCGAGGGAGAAGTGAGGCAGCTGTTTGTGTAAGTAATAGACATCTATCCTCAGGACTTTCAACTCTGACCTTGAACACATTTATTTTACAATACCAGACCTTGACCGTCAAAGATAAGGTTAGGCCTTTAACCAAACGGAAAATGCATTGAGTTAATGGTACCATTAGCTTAAAGTCACTTTATGAAACAGGCCCCTGGTTGGCCTTGTGGTCACGTCAACAGAAGAAAAATGACTGAAAGACAATCAGTCAAAGGTTCTCTTTTGAAAAAGGGAACCTTGATAAAACAGGTGATCAATCATTGTTGATAAAACAATCAGTGGATCAATTTGGCATATTGAATAATTGAATATTGAATCGAACTGGGAGTTTGGTGATTGGAAAATTAGTCGCAAAAAATGCTTCCAAAGTCTCTCCCAGATGCGCATTGCCTGAGCTAACGATGATAACGCGGGAGGCCTACTGAGGCCTAATATTTTGCGTCATCACAGTCATGGCAAGGCANTTGATATTCCACACACATACGTACAGACATATACTTTAACATATAAAAATGGTCTCACAACAATCAAAACTTCTCTTCATGGAAATAAACGGGTGACTTTAGAGCAAAACTACCCGGTCAACAAAGCATTTCATATCCCATTCACAGCCTGATCTGACACACTAACTTTTTGGGAGGCTGCAAAAACAATGTTATCGTCATAAAATCGACTTGATATTTCTCACACACATACGTACAGACATATACTTTAATAATAAAAGTCGTGCGACCAAAATTTCGCATTTCGCACATGTCGCATTTCCGTCTTCCGCATCCATTGCTCCACGGCTAGATTGGGTCAGACTTTAAAGCGAAGGCGAGTTCGCGCCTGCAGCCGTACGGCATTTTTTCCCGCAGCAACCTTTTTTTCCACTTATCAAATATCATTATCTTGTATTTTTGGTGATATTTAGTTATTTTTCATTGTGCTCATGGTATGTTGACATAATACCTCGGCATCCAAAAGTAAGACACGGCACACATTGCCATTAAAAGTCGTGCGACCAAAATTTCGCATTTCGCACATGTCGCATTTCCGTCTTCCGCATCCATTGCTCCACGGCTAGATTGGGTCAGACTTTAAAGCGAAGGCGAGTTCGCGCCTGCAGCCGTACGGCATTTTTTCCCGCAGCAATCCTTTTTTTTCCACTTATCAAATATCATTATCTTGTATTTTTGGTGATATTTAGTTACGGTATTTTTCATTGTGCTCATGGTATGTTGACATTAATACCTCGGCATCCAAAAGTAAGACACGGCACACATTGCCATGATGTTATCTTAATTGTCTCTAGACCATTTGGATTGAAATGTTTCATTTGTTTCAAATTTTTCCAAGCAACGACTAACTGGCGGATATCATACTTATGTCATTTTTTTTATTCTGTAATATCATCAAAAATCAGTAGATCTGACATTGCCAGCAACTAGTTCCCGCCGCTCTCACTGTACGATATGAAGTTCACACTTAGAAAACGCCCAAAATAGGCCTATACGTGCCCACCTGGATTTCGAATCGCGGAAAGACAGTCCATTTCCTAGCCGCAATGGTCAAACTCAACCCCAGTGACAAGAGGGTCGTATGAAGTCTTATGTTTACTCATTCTGGAAGCACGCTCTCTTTTTCGCGGGATGTCAGCCGAAAGTCATATTTTCCTCGCTTCTGAGTTAGGCATGAATCGTACCCTGTCAGAAACATGGCGCTGACTGCGATTAACAGTTATTTTGATTTGGGCGCAAATGTGGTACTCTGGCCTAATGTCTGACGGGTTCGAACTTGCCTCATTGATCAGTCCTGCCGCGACCAATATTCAGGGAACTAAAAATTGATAAAAAAGACCTATACCGAAACAGTGTGTGAGGGGATACAACACATCTTAGCAAGGTTCATTGGCGTACGGATCCGGTCCGTTTTCAGTCCGTTTGCCCCTAGTTTTCCGGATACGACAACGCAAAAGTCCATTTGATCAATTTTTTACGGACCTGAATCGGACAAAATCCGTGTGCCAATGAACCTTGCTTTATCGTCATCTTATCCTATCGTCAAAGCGGCACGGCAGCAAAACGAGAAAGATAACGAAACGAGCGGGAAAGACCAAATATGGTCATCAACCGAAACCTAATGATGATGATGATGATGATTAAACAACAACTCCAAAAAACCCGGGCGGGGCATCGAACCTGGGGTGAGCAGTAGGTCGTTGAATTGAGTTCAGGCACGAGGCTATTCGACCTTCTTTGACACTCCACATCTACTCAAAATACGCGTTATTGCAGTACATTGATATTTCTGATAAATTTCGGGGCATTGATTTTGGTAAATTTTAATCAAAAATGTACTTTTCATACTAGCTCGTAGTTTTTTATACAACACACAGAGGGCAGCATGAGCTGGAGATATCGGCTGGAGGAAGGGCAAAGTGGCGAAGCCGGACACGGAGCCATTGCACAGAGGTGAAACAACCAACGAAACAAAAAATTGCTCCCCTGTCATGCATGTCATGCAAGAACAGGTTTTTCTGCAAAAAAGACCAGGAAATTAAAGCAAGAACGTCAAATTTTTGGGTACTCGCCATGCTTCTGAATGGGTTTTATCTTTTTCTTTAGTTAATTGATCAAAACATCGTCAAATTGTGGAGGAGTAAGACATCTTGTCGCAGTGTCCGAAAAAAGACACCTCAACCTCTGATGAAGTGAAGCGAAGAATGAGTACATCAATGTACAGAGCCTTCAATGGTCCTATTGTCGGATGCCCTGTTTCCATCATTCCATGGACATGCAATTTGGCAATTCCTCCTCGGACACAGGCCTAAGAAGCCCTACCGGTAGGCCTACGTTGTTTGTGTTACAATGTCAATAAAGGCACATCACCACTTTACCAGCAGATCGTGAGTAGGCCTAGGCCTCACAAAAGAGAGGCTAGCCTTTGGCTTCAGGCATTTCCATGTCTTGGATTTTCATGGCTATGTATTATGATTGATTTAGATCAACATGTTTTCACCCATGCTTTGTGGAAAAAAGGTCTCTAGGCCCTATTTATTGAGCAGCAGTTAACCAGTCCATTTTTCTTTCAGTTGTCAACACAACCAAGGTAGACTTCCACTCCACTCCGATCAAGAGGGGTAGCAAATTAATAGACCAACCACCCTCAAGGACAATATCATTATCAATATGTTTCAGCTTCGTCCACATAGAAAACTTCTCAATTTGTTGAAAAGAAGAACGGTTATGAAATCATGTTACCCGTCTTGTATGTGTGCAAGCCAAAGACTTCTCCACCGAGGACCTCCTAATGGGAGTATTATAACAAGGACACATGACATTTCAAAAATGGAATTTACCCTGGCAGCTCATCGTCTTCTTAGCACCCACAGTCGTCCTCAAATTTTAGAATCTGTGACCGTTGAAACTGTCCTTTCTGACACTAATAAACAACGAGTTAGAGGGATCTTAGAAAGTTCGAGTAATCCTGTGGGTATTCCAGGAAGGTACATCCCAAAAGCGGCATCACGTCCTATGCCCGATGCTTGTGTCCTGATTCCACTGTGTACTGTCAACGGTGAACCATCCATACTCTTTACACTGAGGTCATCTGATTTGGAAGCTCACCGAGGCGAAGTCAGGTAAGGCACGGTAAACCTGAATCATCTGGAGCAGCTCTTTCAGTACTGGTACTAGTAACTGCAGAGCCAGGGTGGTTAAATGGCTAGGAAGCCCCTAGTTCGAATCCTGCTGTCGGCGTGAGACTTTGGTACGGTAAGTCTCTGCCATGATAACCTCACCTCACCCATGAAGGTGTTAAAGTTGTATTCACCTGGCAGAGGTGACAAATGCGAGATATTACAGACCATATTTCAGACTTTAATTCTTCCTCTGTTTATTTCAGTTTCCCCGGTGGAAGGAAGGATAACGATGATAAAGACCTGATTCATACTGCACTCAGGGAATGCGAGGAAGAGTTGGGTGTGAAATCAAATGATGTTGATGTTTGGGGGATCATGAGATCGCCAGTGCCGAGTGTAAGTCTCAGACATCTTCATGTAACATCATCTTGGCAATAAACCCTCTAGGGTAGGGTTCTTTTCTATAGTCCCCCATGTCCCAGGACATTTTTTTCACTTATGATGTTGTGTCGAGAGCTGAAAGCTCGGACTTCTCTCATTATTAGCATATTCAGGCGCAGATCCAAGGGGGCGCACCTGGCGCATGCGCCCCCCTTTCGGCCAACAAATCTGTAAAATCGACCGCAAAATTCTGAAATTTGCAGCAAATGATTGAAATTCACTGCAGATTTCAATGTTTCTAGCACAGTGTGCCACCTCTTTTCTGAAATCGTAGATCTGATATTATACAATTTTGTGTGACTTGTATACCGGTACATGCTGAAGGAAACTGGAGCCCCCAGCAAAAATTTCACTGTCAAAAAGAGAGTCGCCCTCTCTATCACTTGAGTACCGGGCCTGGGAATTGAACCTGGCATCTCAAGAGATCTCAGGACATGAATGAAAGTACATGTATTGATTTTTTTGTTCCAGAAAGGCGATAAATATGCAGTCTACTCTGTGATAGCCAACCTAGGGGAAATCGATGTTGCGAAATTGAAGTTAGACAGAAACGAGGTAGGAGTTCGATATCCAGTGCAACTTCAAAGATTTCTCTCACTTAGTGACTCTCAGCATGGTAATGTTCACCACAATACTGAAGTCAGCTGCAATGGTGGATCACAAAAATAGGTCTATGTGAATTTCTGTAATAATCAACCTCTATTTGCAGGTAGCAGAGGCATTTACGTCGACCATCTCATCCCTATGTCATCCACAAAATGCACGATATACAAGGTTCAGGGTAGAAAAGATAGACGGGAAAGCCTCGAAAAGCTATCCTGATGCCTTGAAGACACTTAAGGCATACACAATGCCTGTTTACAGTGGCCAGAAGCACAGGATTTGGGGTTTGACAGCAATATTCTTACATTTCTCTTTAATGATATGTTGTCCAGGTCTGTATAATCAAAAATTAAGGCAGTAAAATTTGTACTGTGTACATGTACCTCTTTTTTGAGGAGACCCTTGGGACTGACAATCTCTCCTTGATTGAGAGGTATCCGGGTTATGGAGTTCAAACTGAAAAGAAAGACTAATTTGAGACTGAACACTGGTGTCCTTAATAGAGAGGTAACCTCCTGGTAGAAGTGTCCACTAAGGGAGGTTCCAGTATAATTCCTTGAATAGCGGTCTGTTCAATATGCATCTTGCAATCATGCTTGAAGGTGATTGAAACTGCGGTCTGGTGATGCAAGTTGACGATGAGTCAGTGTATTGTAACTGAATTCAAGAGCAATTCAGATGAAGGAAAGATGTTCAGAAGTTCATCAATATTGTGTTTCTAGGCCGGGATAATAGAGGGCATTTTATTCAGGTACCTTTCTGGCAGACTATTGCTTGGCAGGATTTCATCTGTGATAAATGTACATGTACATGCAGTATTTTAAGAGTAAATTGTCATAGCTATGAAGGTTGGTTTGTGTTAGTCTTTTTCTAAACATGCTAAAGGGACAATATTAATAAAGTTAGGGCACCTCTCCACATGAGGGTTTTCTTTTGGCTCTCTACGGGCAATTGACCATTGAAAACTATGGGCAATTATTTGTGTCATTGGTGAGGCAAGAAAAGGGAGCCTTGGCAAGAAAGGGACATGAAGAATGAAATCAAAGAGTGACCTAGTGCAGCAGAACTCGTGTCATTTGCAGTCGCATCACATCTATAATAACAATGGAGCAGGAGAGGTCAGTGATGGACAATTAAAATATCTGGGCTGGAATATGGATCCTTATGGTAATGTTCACCACAATACTGAAGTCAGCTGCAATGGTGGATCACAAAAATAGGTCTATGTGAATTTCTGTAATAATCAACCTCTATTTGCAGGTAGCAGAGGCATTTACGTCAACCATCTCATCCCTATGTCATCCACAAAATGCACGATATACAAGGTTCAGAGTAGAAAAGATAGATGGGAAAGCCTCGAAAAGCTATCCTGATGCCTTGAAGACACTTAAGGCATACACAATGCCTGTTTACAGTGGCCAGAAGCACAGGATTTGGGGTTTGACAGCAATATTCTTACATTTCTCTTTAATGATATGTTGTCCAGGTCTGTATAATCAAAAATTAAGGCAATAATTTGTACTGTGTACCTCTCTTCTGAGGAGACCCTTGGGACTGACAATCTGTCCTCGATTGAGACGTATCCATATCATGGAGTTCAAACTGAAAAGAAATGACTAATTTGGGACTGAACACTGGTGTCCTTAATAGAGAGGTAACCTCCTGGTAGAAGTGTCCACTAAAGATCCATGCAAAAATTAGGGAACAACGTTTACGAGAATTTGACCACACATGCCCTTTTAAACTCATTACTGTCGCCAGGTCCCTGGTCACTCCCTCTAATTAAACATATGAGTGGATAGTGAGCTTAGAGCCTTGGGATCATGACGGTCATAAAAACTTTGGAATCTACTACTGCTCAATGTAATACTCGCTTTGGAAATCTAAAAGTTTGACTTGAAAAAGTTTACAAAACCTACGTGGGACGTCAGTGACGTATAGGAGAAAGCATGGGCGCTGGCCTTGCCAACAGTGACGTGACACTGCGCCTTGACTGGGTTTGGCCTGGAAACGTTGTTCCCAATCAACTGCAATGGTCTATAAGGGAGGTTCCAGTGTAATTCCTTGAATTCCGGTCTGTTCAAGATGCATCTTGCAATCATGCTTGAAGGTGATTGAATCTGCAGCTGGTTATGCCAAGTTGGCGATGAGTCAGTGTATTGTAACTGAATTTAAGAGCAATTCAGATGAAGGAAAGATGTTCAGAAGTTCATCAATATTGTATTTCTTGGCCGGGATAATAGAGGGCATTTTATTCAGGTACTTCTCTGGCATACTATTGCTTGGCAGGATTTCATCTGTGATAAATGTACATGTACATGCAGTATTTTAAGAGTAAATTGTCATAGCTATGAAGGTTGGTTTGTGTTTGTCTTTTTCTAAACATGCTAAAGGGACAATATTAATAAAGTTAGGGCACCTCTCCACATGAGGGTTTTCTTTTGGCTCTCTACGGGCAATTGACCATTGAAAACTATGGGCAATTATTTGTGTCATTGGTGAGGCAAGAAAAGGGAGCCTTGGCAAGAAAGGGACATGAAGAATGAAATCAAAGACTGACCTAGTGCGGCAGAACTCGCGTCATTTGCAGTCGCATTACATCTATAATAACAATGGAGCAGGAGAGGTCAGTGATGGACAATTAAAATATCTGGGCTGGAATATGGATCCTGATATTTATAGATCTAATTGTGTCATTATTGACACTTTCACCAATCTGGGTCAACAGGTTAATAGTCTGATATGGCATCACATGGTGTAGAAGCACATGGGCTACTTGTACCTCAGCCTTGTTCGATAGTACCAATAGGTGAAGATAAGACTTGGTTATTAGGCCCTAATATTTGATTGTGCTGTTTTAACTGGGCTTTTGGAAGGTCTAGGACCTGTTTTCTCCCCTGCTAAAGGACCACGATGGCTCGTCTTTCCTGGGTGATACTTGGTGCCTTGTTGGCAGCTGCAGTTGCCGAGGCTGACTACTTCAGGTAAGAAGAAGTACATGTAGCAGGCTGTTCTATTTTTAGTAGGCCTACCGGTGGTTTGCTTTTCCAGTACAGTAACACTGATGTTGCAGCAGATTGGTCACTAAGGCCATGAGAATGAAAGTTCCTGTTTTGCGTCCACCGCCCGCATGTCCCAACAGCGCCCCCCAAAAAAGTTCATTATTTCAAATTTCATTATTCCCAAAAAAAATCTCCCCAAAATCGCACAAAACACAACAAATGCTCTATTCCCAAGCATCCATATCGTCAAATCTGCATAGTAAACACATCTTGCGCCTCACCTTCAGTAGTGTCGGCCGTCACCAGCGAGCTGGCTACGAAGACCTTGTCATGCTTTCATTCATTTAGGGCCTACTACTCGAGATACTAGTAAATGAAATGAAAAGAGTCATGATCTAAGATGTTTTGATGACTTGGAAAGCTCTTGTTGCTTGTAGAAATCAAATAATGAATAATGAATAATGAAAAAAAGCCTCATCACTTTTCATTTTTGCTCGGACGCAAAACAGGAACTTTCATTCTCGTGGCCTAAGGTATTGATCCAGATACTAACTGAAGCCATCCGTTGTATAATATGCACTAGGCATAGGCCTACTCCAGCTAAAACAAGGGAGTTCAGTAGTGATCAAATGGCCCAGGGCATCAAAAGCCCTGTGAGACAAATCCACGGTGGGAGCCACGGTGGTGTAGTGGTTCGGGCCTCCGACTAGCGGTCAGAGGATCCCGGGTTCGAATCCCGCTGCTGGCGTGAGACTTTGGGCAGGTCTCTTTGCCTTACTGGCCTCTCTCCACCCAGGTGTATAAATGGGTACCGGTCGGAAATGCTCAGATTGTAGCGCTGAATGAGCAGCTCATCTGAGTTCTACTGAAAGGTTTCAGGATAGACTGGGGTTAAAGTGTGAAGTCGGATGACACCTCTACCGTTGTTGATATCAGACTATAAAAAATCCAAACTTTAAACTTTAAATCCCCCCCCCCCGCATGGGCTGAATGTAATTGGGCCTAATCATGCCCATGACCTCAAGCACAACTGAAAAATCGACAGAAAACTGGTAGAATTCGGAAGTTTTCTGTACAGAGGTGGGAGGTTCCAGTGCAGTTCCAAAGGTTTCTGTCTTTGTAAAGCTTCTATAATTGAAAATGTTCTGAAGTCTTCTCCAGTATTTCTTATCTTCAATGAAATGTTTCCAGCTTTGATCAACACCAAACTGTTGGCCTGAGCGAGGGAGAAGTGAGGCAGCTGTTTGTGTAAGTAATAGACATCTATCCGCAGGACTTTCAACTCTGACCTTAAACACATTTATTTTACAATACCAGACTTTGACCGTCAAAGATAAGGTTAGGCCTTTAACCAAACGGAAAATGCATTGAGTTAATGGTACCATTAGCTTAAAGTCACTTTATGAAACAACAGGCCCCTGGTTGGCCTTGTGGTCACGTCAATAGAAGAAAAATGAGCTGAAAGGTAATCAGTCAAAGGGTCTCTTTTGAAAAAGGGAACCTTGATAAAACAGGTGATCAATCATTGTTGATAAAACAATCAGTGGATCAATTTGGCATATTGAATAATTGAATATTGAATCGAACTGGGAGTTTGGTGATTGGAAAATTAGTCGCAAAAAATACTTCCAAAGTCTCTCCCAGATGCGCATTGCCTGAGCTAACGATGATAATGCGGGAGGCCTACTAGGCCTAATATTTTGCGTCATCACAGTCATGGCAAGGCATGGCCAAGTACGGTAGTGAACAAGACTGAAATAGATAAATAAAAAAGAAGGAACAGCGCCAAATACGGCATTATTGGCTTAGTCCACGTCCTTATGTCGTTCTGCGGAAACATCGTGTTAGAGCAAATCTGAACCCAGGTTTAGGACCCTTGGCGACCCAGCTTTCAGAAAAGTCATGTTGCCAAAAAATCTTTTGCCCGCAACAACCGCTAGGGCGTTTTGAATTTTGGGAACTGGCTTTATCATTGGACGTCAGTTGACGCAACGACTGAGCTTTGTACAGGAGAATGGGGCCGATGTACAGCTAACTTTTGAACGGTTGGATTTACACCCCATAAATGTATTACCAACAGATAGAAACATAGTACCTCGGAATAAAATAAGCCTATTCTTTGGAGTTTTGAAGCAGCGACGTAATTGGAAATGATGTTTTATGTATTTTGACGGCATTTGACTCATTTTTGTGTTAATTTATATAAAAAAGTCGTCTCTTATTACATAACAACTGAAAACAATTAAGAATATGCCTATCTGATTCCGAGGCACCATATTTCTATCTGTTGGTAATACATTTATGGGGTGTAAATCCAACCGTTCAAAAGTTAGCTGTGCATCGTACTCCCATTCTCCTGTACAAAGCTCAGTTGTTGCGTCCATCGGCGTCCAATGAAAAAGTCAGTTCCCAAAATTCAAAACGCCCTAGCGGTTGTTGCCAGCAAAACATTTTTTGGCAACATGACTTTTCCAAAACCTGGGTAGCCAAGGGTCCTAAACCTGGGTCCAGATTTGCTCTAATACCAGCAGGGTTATTTTAAAATATGTATTGCGAAGTGTATTTGTTGAAAAAACAAATAACTGAGAAAAACGCATTTAAAGTATGTAAATGTAATGGCTTTTCTATTAAATAAATTCATGTCGTTCTAATATTGCACAATAAATCCTCATGAATTTTATGTCCTGAGGATGGAAAATGAATAAGAATGGTAAATAGATGCAATTGCAATGAAAATTGAAAAATTGCCCTTTTTTGCCCTTCCCCCAGAAAGTGCCCCCTAGCGGCTATAATCGGCAAAAGATTTTTTGGCAACATGACGTTTCTTAGTGCCGGGTTCATAAGGGTCCTAAACCCGGGTTCAGATTTGCTCTAACACGATGTTTCCGCAGAACGACATAAGGACGTGGACTAGCTCTATACACTCCCCAGAGAACTGAATGACTTGTTCAGCAGGAGGAAACCGCAGTGCCCAGAGAAAACAACCTGAGCCGTCATGTCAAAGACTCGGCCTCTGATCTATCAAGAACGGTCTGACCTGGGATTGAACCCGGAGGAACCTCAGGGATGTGATACATGTAGCTGCCGACGTTTCCTGGAGAGTTGATCCAGGTAGCCTACTCCATCTTTCAGGGCATGGAAGGGAATCCACGGACGATTTTACGACACCATAGAAGAAGATGAAGAGAGGTTCAGGGTTTTCCGTGAAAATATAGAGAAGATCATTTCATTGAACAAACAATACAGGTGAGTCTTATTGGAAAGGCGCAGAAAGGCGTTGGCCTGTCGGTGCATCTGATCGAGAGAGTGGCAATCATGATCCACGTACTGTAAAATTGGGCGTTTTAATATTTACCCCAGGCGCGGATCCAAGCCGCCCCCTTTCGGCCAACAATTCTGTAAAATTGACCGTGAAATTCAGAAATTTGGAGCAAAAACATTGAAATTCACCGCAGATTTCAATGTTTCTAACACAGTGCGCCCCCTCTTTTCCGAAATTGTGGATCCGCCCCTGGGACAATTTTGCCGTCCTATGACAAGGAGAAGGTTAGGCCATTATACATGTACTCCCAACAACAAAGATATCCGATGCCCTGTTATGCTGCAATAGTTAAGTGTGTGTCCACGATAGAACCATGCAGGATCATGCAAAAAGTGGCAAGGTGGGGGGTCGGCAGATCTAGCTCAGATTCCTACCACAGACTGGTCTTAGGGTAGGATGAGGGCAGGTGAAGCCATTTCGCAAATAATCACACAGAACAGAAATGGGACTATTAACCCTTCCTAATGCATTTCCCATTAAAAGTACCCCGAATTTCTTCACAAAATGGGTCAACTTTAACAATTTTTTTAGCAAGCATGCTTGCATTGATATGAAACATTGCCTATGAATAATTAATAGGTGGTGTCCTAAAGTAAATTTTCATGCCAAT
>NMRB01001786.1:41814-86512 GCA_002633025.1 Notospermus geniculatus | reverse complement strand
CTGCAGATATTACTTTTGTATGTGACATCATCAAGTGTCGATGACTAGGCCTAGCACACGGATCCGGTCCGTAAAAATCAGATCAAATGAACTCTTGTATTGTCATATCTGGAGAAATTGGGGCAAATGGACCAGAATTGGACCGAGTCCCAGGGCTCTCACTGGAGTTTTCAGTAGAAGGGTCAGAGACTTCTGTGTATTTTTTTCTGGGGTCAGCCCTCAGAAATCAGGGGTCAACCATGGTCAGTTCACAACATTGGGTGAATCTTCGTGCGTTGCACTGACTCCTGCTGGTTTTTACTGTGCTTCAGACTACACACTTTGTGCATATTTGACCCGGGACCTCGTGTCATTGAGAGCCCTGAGTTCATGTGCTAGTTTAAGTAGCAGCTGCTCTTTCTGTACAAACTACTTCCACAGCAGGCATCAGAGTGGCATAATGCAGGGGTGGCTCCAGGATTTTGGAAAAGAGCGGGCACCCTGTGCTGCTAGGAACATGGAAATTTGCACTGATTTTCAATGATTTGCTCCAAAAATTCCACAATTTCACAGTCAATTTTACAGACTTCTTGGCCAAAAGGTGAGGTGTGCACCTGGGGCGCCCCCTTTGGAGCCACGCCTGTAATGGACACAGTCTCACGGTTGAGTCATTAGACTCCACACCATGTGGTGATGGCACAAAAAGGGGTTTAAAACAGCTTTCACTGGAGAGAGTCGCATTAAATATAGTCAAGGGTTATCAATTTTCATCCTATTTCTTATACTTACATCACGTTCGAACTTGATCACCACAAATTCGAATAGGAAACAGTTATAGTAGCCGGAGTGGATGCCATGCCATATCGCCAGGTAGCCAAGGGCACCGAGCTGGGATAACTGCCGGTTGCCCAGGAAGCGCAATCTCTTGTAAACGTACCTGAAGAGACATCAAGGTATTCAAGTTTAGGATAGGATAATCAGCTAATTCACAAAATTTTGCACATTTTCAAATCATGGGCTGGCTTCCACGACACAGTACTATACTTGTAAGTCAGTTACCCCGAGACACCAAGAGATCTTTTTTGGTTCCTCTATTACCATGTCTATATTCTTAACTGTGCCACACGATCTAGATATCATGGGCTATGGTCACGCCACCTTCGGACTGAGTTCTATTTGGCTAATATAGAGGCTTTGCAAATGACGTCACAAGCCACCATGCTGGGGGGCACATGCTGCAGAGGCGCAGCGAAATGAGCCGTGCATGTCCCAATGACGTTATGTCAAACAATGGCATGGCACACTTCACGCAGGTTACGTCACACCTCTGCGCCCTGTCAAGGCCTGTGCCCTCCAGCATGGCCGCCAGGATGACGTCACTGCAAGGCCTCTATTGAATGATAGACTTACTGTGCAACCCATTTGTTAGTGTTCAGATTAAACGCAGACACCATGTCCTGTCCTGATTTTGCAAATTCGAATTTTCGTATCTTGATGTTCGCACACGCATCCCACATAATGTTGCCATTTTCATCCTTGCCGTTGTGAGACAAACCTATCATCATACAGCTGCCCTCCTAAAAAAACAGAAAATATATGAAATGGGCTCAATTCTCTGAGGTACAGCACAATTATAAGTTAACTACAATAATTTAATGATATATAGGAAGTCAACTTCCAATATTTTGCAAATTTTCGACCCCTACTTCCAAAAATTTGCGAATTTTTGGAAGTTGACTTCCTATATATCATATTTTCGTGTCGACTTTTGTGCTCTCTCTTTCTTTGCTTACAATAACTTAATCACCAAGTACTCATGTTCCTCGCTTGGATGGCATCTTTTGCTTCTCCTCTGCAATTGGCACAAGTACAAGGCACCACAGCTTACTCTCCCTTGGGATGGATGTAAAGAGCCAGGGATCATTAATCCCATTCGGCCCAGACTGCTTTGCTAAGTGGATGTGATAACAACAAGTCTATCGGGAACCCTAAAAAAATGTCATACGTACTGCTATGAGCCAACAAGCTACATATTTATAGAGCGTCACTTTGCCCCATATACTGATGTACAGGAGTTTCCAAAGGAAAGACATGTTCTGGAACGGAAGAATAAAAGATAACAATCATGTTCATTTCATTATAAATGAGGCACTCTGAGGATATGAACAAGCACAACACTATTTTCAATGAACAATACATCAGTCAATCTTAAATCCAGAAGTTCTGAAGTGCTTTTATGTAATGTTGTATTAAATCAAATAATCAATGTCAATCAAAATTAGAGCATTCAGTACAATTTACAGAGGAAAATAACACTCGTAGCCAGGGTTTGAACTACTATTAGAATTAGATAGACAAAAGTAAAGATATTGCAACAGTTGTGACAGTGCATTGGCAAAGAATTTCAACTGGAAATTGAAAAGAATGTGAGAAATTTGGTCAAACTGATGTTCAGCAAAAGAAGAATATTAGTGAGTTTTCTCAACTGCTGAGTTAGGCCAACGACCACATTTATCTATTGTTCGTGTGTACTCAAAATCAAACAATAGGCATGATAGGAAACTAACCTAAATGCAGTCGTAGGTCTATCTGGGCGATTGCGAAACTCTCTATTGTGTAGTTCCACCCGGAATATACTGCATGCATCGACTCCGAAATCAAAACAACTGAACACAAACAAGTAACACTCCAATACAAGACTAACAGGAAGAATGGAAAGACGAGCAAAACTGAAAGAGGGTGGGAGGTCATAATAATGAGA
Source organism: Notospermus geniculatus (assembly GCA_002633025.1). Taxonomy (NCBI): domain Eukaryota; kingdom Metazoa; phylum Nemertea; class Pilidiophora; order Heteronemertea; family Lineidae; genus Notospermus; species Notospermus geniculatus. The sequence continues at coordinate 83,772 of NMRB01001786.1, read as the reverse complement.
AGGGTAGGTGATGGGAGATTATGCATTAGTGAAGACTTCAACCTATTTTTAATGCAATGTACAAGAATTTTATTTTCCAACTGGGAAACCGCTCACATTTTTTAGCATTGACCACTGACAACAGATTCAGTCTGATTCAAGTCAGTAAGCCTGGAGCGAATGCAGCATCCCTGACACACCTGAGTAGAAACCTAATAGATATAGCCAAATAACATAATCCTGACACTAAGGGCGGACTTCCACCTGAAAGTTTTCTGTCGCAATTTTCCTTTTGTAAACTTATAGAAAATTAAATAACATAATCCTGACACTAACCCTAAGCATTAACACTTACATACACTAACAGCGAATAATCTAGTCCTACCTCTTAACACTACCAGTACCACTAACTCCATTCCCTATAACCCTAACCCTAACCCTAACACCTGAACCCTAGACTCTGACACAAACTCCAGTAGTATCATGTATACATGTACGCTAACCCTATAGCTCTCCCTAACTGTGTCAGGGATTCTGCATTCAGGCCCAATTAAATGAACTTCTGCATTATTGTATCCAGAAAGACTGGGCAAACAGATTAGAATCGGACTGGATCTGTGTGTCAGTGATCACCACAGGAGATTATACAAATTTTGTGACAGGACTTCTATCAACAAGAATTGTGATCCGATCTAGCAAAAGTAGGCCAAGTCGCAGGTGTGATCATCACTGGTCATCAGTTTACTCAACTATGTATTATTACTCCTGTTCACTACTATTGTCAACCTGCAGAGACGTACATTTCAGCTACCGGTATTGTGTTGTAAGGCTAATAACCCTTAAAGGGCACTGTGTATTGGTGTAAAGTCTGGCACAATCTACAGAGGAGTGAGGAAATGAAAAACTGATTCAGTTTTACCACATGGACGGTTTTATTCACTGCATGACTCCTCTATAATGCAAACCACATTCCAAATCTATTAATGTAAAATATTGGGCAATACTTGTGGCTGGCAACAGTGTACAGGCCAATGTTTGTCAACAGCTCCAGTCATGTGATTCTCTACGGCAGATTACATAAACAACTGCAATTATACAGTTAACTGCAATCTGCATTCCATTGAGCCCTCTGTAGATGTGGTGTGCCAGACTAACAAACTGGTGCTGTTAGTACTGGTGTCATTTATCATCTTGGGCGTTCAATGAAAAACTTGTAATGATATTCATGCAACAATGTTTTTCCAAATAGGGTACTTCAGTTCAATGTCATTAAACCAGATTTCGCTGTTGCTGTTGTGTTTTACAAACTTTCAAATTTCACTCGCAAAGAAATTATGAGGAAAATTCTCACCAAAGGATGATGCGCTCAAGCAGGGGACATTGCCTTTATTATTGGTATAGGTACATTACAAAGCTAAATGTTAAAGTATAAACATTGAAATCTAAAGGCCTGCAAACAAAGCTTATCCCTCTGTAAACAGGAAGAAGCTAAGCATCCTAAAGCCAGAAAATATACGGTAAGCAGAAGCCAGCCTAAGTATCAAATATTAGTGTTCCAGTTCAAAAGATGTACAGGGAGAATTTGTACATAAGGCCAAGTTGTCCATCCTGATGTGGTGACTTTAATTTCACTGCCAGTGCCGATTTCATTGAAATCAACCAAATCGTGAAATCTTTCAGAAACCCTGTCACATAGGTATCCACTGGAAAGGACTCCCTGAGAGCTTTCCATTGAATACCTATATGAACAGTTCCAGGTATCTTTCAAGCTTTTTTACAACTTTCCATTTTCGAAGGATTCGAATGAGGATGTGAACATTTCAGACTCCACCCATTTCAGAACCAATTTAAAAACACTTTAAACTGAAACACTAAATTTTACTAATTAGGAGTGGATTAAATAACATGAAGAATGTGCAACACTCACATAAAAGTCTTCAGTGATCATATACGTTTCGTTGAAGTATATTCCTAGGATTTGGTAGAGGGCAATATACAAGACACCCACGGAAAGTCGTTTAGCACCTGGCATCACACTACAAAACAAGCACTCCATTCAGAGCATGCTAACATGGACACTTCCCAAAAGTGTCATTGACTGATCACTCAGAGTGGATACTCGCACTACATACTAAAATTTTATGATTATTAATCATTAGATTATAGCCGAGAATCGGGTTTCAGAATAGGGAATCAGTACGCGCTGTTTTGGGTGGGGGGACCTGATGTTCACGACATCCTGCTTAAGGAGATAGCCATCGATTATTGCCCTCAATAGACGATATCACTCCAAAAGAGTGCAGCACCTGACGGGTCGGCGTCATGACGTCCCGCACGTCATTTCATGATGTCCTGAGGCAAGACGAAAAAAATCAAATTGTTTCACGACGTCATGATTGCTGAAACAACTGATTTTTTTTAGTCACGTCATGGCGTTCAGAAATGACGTGCGGGACGTCATGGACGCTGACCCTTCAGGTGCTGCACTCTTTTGGAGTGATATCGTCCATTGAATTGGAAATAAAATGTGGGCGAGTATCACATTTTGAGAGAAATCAGAAACAGTTTTCGCTGCTCTGAGCATCAGGGGTTGTCAACTGAATATCAGATGGAAGGCTGAAATTACCATGCATCTCTGATGTTGGGCATTTAATACACAGGATTGGATTGAAGATTAGAAACTTAGAATCAGCACATTTTCTTAACGTATGCCAAGGAAATCCTCCTTTGTTTAATAACATCGTACAGGGGCATTCTGTACAGATTTACTCTTAGTAACTTCTTAGGCATGTTAGGGTGGTGAAAGTCGAAGGAACACCTAGATGGGCCACGACACTATAATGGATGAGTAGGATTTGTTTACCCCCCCCCCCCCCAGTTCACTCATGCACCGCTCAACATGTAAACATGTTGATGAATTCAGGAGAGTCCACAATAAAGTTATGGGGTGATATTTGATAATAAAACACGCAATTAGAGCAAACAGTACAAAACAGTGACTTCCAGAGTAACAAGTGTAATGCATGGGTTCACCTGACTGCACAAACTGAACTCTAGACTAATATTAAGTTGATCACTACCGCCTCCTGCACAAGGTACTGCCACTAGCAGCAAAAGCAGGCAGTTTTGCCCAACTTAAATTAGGCTAAAGCAGAGGTAAAGAGGAATTGGTTAGACTTAGACTACCTGCACACCCTTCAAACTGGAAATGGTGCGTTCTATTCAAAATAAGAATGGCACCCACATGTCCGATTTGAGGGGTGGCAGGAATTCATCTACGAATTATTTGTGAGAGGACACAGGACTGCACTCGGTGGATAATCATAACGAACTCAGACGCCATTCTTAGATTTTGTTTCATTTTCTCACTTCACTCACAGAAAACTTGTCTGTTTCCATGAATTCTTTGGTGAAGTAGATCAGGCCTATTTGGTAAACGGCAATATAAATGAGTCCCGAAAACATGCGAATAGTACCGACACGCAAGCTGAAACATATTTAACATTTTAAATGGTATATTTAAATGGCATATTCAACATTTTAAATGGTAGAAGGACTGAGACGAATACCAGAAGGACTGGTATTCAAAATAATTAAATGTATTGGAGATGAAGTATCAAAATGATAAAAGAAACAAAAAATATCTTTATTTGATAGTTAAGTTCTGTTCTTACAAATGTGTAAAGAAATGATACCTTGTAGTGTCCATTCCACCCAACCAGTTTGTTTGCCACTCACAGGTTTTATACAAGTTTTCTCATACAATTAGCAAAATGGGACTGATGACAAAGCAAAGGGGAATGCAGTGGCAAAGTGGTTGAGTGACAGACTCGCGGCCAAGAGGTCACGGGTTTGATTCCCGTCCAAGTTGGCACTTTGTATTCTCAACTGGTCTGAGGCAGCGAAGAATTTATACTCAAGGTCGACAAGCCCGGTTCACACCAAATTTTGATGTAACTGAAAGCCCGGGACATTTAACTGGAAATTAGCTTAAATCAGGGCATTGAATCAACCTACTAACATAGAGCCAACTACAGGCCATTTTATTCCATTTGAATAGACGATATCACTCCAAAAGAGTGCAGCACCTGACGGGGCAGCGTCATGACGTCCCGCACGTCATTTCATGATGTCTTGACGTGAGACGAAAAAAAAACACATTGTTTCCCCGACGTCATGATCGCTGAAACAAGTGGATTTTGTTTTCGAGTCACATCATGGTGTTCAGAAATTACATGCGGGACGTGATGACGCTGCCCCGTCAGGTGCTGCACTCTTTTGGAGCGATAGAGTCTATTCTCAGATCCTTCTGTGTGACACACTGTAGAGAGATCATTTTAAAACGAAGTTAAAGATTCAGCTTAGTTCCTTTCCACAGATGACTTACCATGCAGGCAAACTACCGGTAACTGTGTCAGCATAGACACCACTGACAAAGTCCTGGTACCGTTTCATGGGGAGCTGGAAAAGCAAGTCATGTTTTATAAATAATCATTTTTAATGAACAACAAAATGTTTTTGAACATGATTTTGATATTGAGTGTTTTCATAGAGGGCGCAACCCCATACATTTGGAACAGATGCACCATCCCCATCCCAAAATCTGGATCCATCCCCGAGTTGTACACGTACCTGTGGTCCTACAAGGAAGGCACAAGGAAAATACATATGTGCGAACACCTCGAATATGGAAGGCATCCTCCGTAATGCTGTCTTCTTCTGATCCTCGGAAAGGGTCTCCTGGAAGGAGGAATACAACTATTTGATGTACCAGTAGATGAACAGTAGCAGGGACTGCGCTCTCGAGGCTGAAATTTTCTTTAGCCACAGTAATTTTGGATGCATTGCACCACCCTGATTTATTTTAATAGTCACAGATGTGAATTTTCCAGTGCTTCACGTTTGAAATCTGCAGGAGCTCAGTCAGTTGAGCTCCTCAAAGGCTCAAGGAGAGCTGTTTAGTGTTCAGACTCGTGAAATTTGATGGTCAGTTACTTCAAGGATGCCAAGGAGGACGGACAATCGAGCTCCTTGGTGCAATTTTGCGGGCACGCAGGGGCGCGAGCGTGATTGCGCCCGTCTTACGTGAAGCACTGATTTTCATCATTTTCCTGGTCGTTTTCAAAGAGTTCTACCCATTTTGGGCCGTGGCTAATGCTAGCACAAACCCTGAGTAGGGCCTAAAAAGAGTGAAAAGTACCTAAACCTTATCAACTAGGTATGTATTCATTGGAAAGCTCCCACTGAGTTCTTTCCAATGAATACGTATGTGACAGGGTCTACATACCGGTAACTTATCGGAATCTTGTGCATTTTTCTTTGCATTGGTGCAAAACATACAACTTGCCCCTGTTTAAAATGATGCACATAAATACCTGTTTTTTTGTGCCGTCATACACATCGAAAGCGAGCCCAGTGAGTCGGAGCGTGAGTACGCAGTGAGGGGTGGTCCATTTGATATCATAGTTCTGGGAAGATGTGTAAAAATATGCAACGATGAGGTAGCCCTGAAAAAAGACGAAAGGTTCAAGTACCTCAAAGTGACAGAGAGAATTAGTGATTCACAGATTTTACAGTACGACAGTGTTCTAGCCAGAAATTTTTCCAAACAGGGTGGGATGACAGCATTTTCCTGTGATTTTAAGGCCCTGGATTTTCAAACAGGTTGGGAATGAAATTCAAACAGGGTGGTGTAATAGAAAATGCATTGCAAGTTACATTTTTAAACAGGGTGGTAAAATGACCTCTGAATTTTGAATAGGATGGTACCACCCTGTGAAACTGGCCTGGCTAGAACACTGTACGAGACAGTAGAGGGAACAAAATAACTTCTGTTGCCAGAAGATACACAAGACCATGTTTTCTGCAGCCATAATGTGTTCGCAAAACTTGCGGAAAAGACCAGTGGTGGCAACTGATTGAAGGCATTCCTCCACGCGAGATTTCTCTTTGCACAAGTTGGCTCTCAATGGGGAATTCACCATTCCGGCATTGTTTGTTTCCTCACAGATTAATGTACACAGAGACCAATGACTCCTGATTATAGTTGAGTCACCCATGCAAGAGAGCCGCTGGTGCGAGAGAACACTAAAGGCAAGCCACAAATCAAATCTATGGTGAATTAGTAATGCGGTACCTGCAGAGTACTTACAAGATTGAATGCGAATGAAAATATAACAGCAGGTCGAGTCCCACCAACAAACCAGAGCACCAAATATATGATAAGAATGTTGGCTAAACCATACACTATTTCGAGACCTGCAAAACAAGAAGGTGATTTGCTGCAATGAAATTCAAATCAAAGTGTATTTATAGATTATCCATGAGGACTGAAACCAAAGTAGTATTGGCCCTGATGCTGATGAGTATGGAATACACTAGGCCATTGCCAATTGCAGCTACTCATGTTTCTCACTTGGATTTGGATTATTGGGTCTTCTCCTTGCCTTTGTAATGGCACAAGGTACAAAGTGGATACAAGGCACCATGGCTTACTGTTCCATGAGACGGACTGAAGCAGTGAAGGGCCAAATCCAACAAGGCCTCGGATTCACACCCGGGGCCTGTCACTTGCTAGAATAAAAAAACCACCCGAGTGTGATTTCCAAGTGTGCAGAACACATGAGTGATGGCCTTTGGCCGGGAAAATCCCGAGACCGCAGATTTATCATATACCGAAAACAACTTGTAATTTCCACAATAAGCACAAGAAATGACTTAAAATACTCAACTGATGACACCTGTATCACCGCCCGCCCAAAACTTTGTGTTACTGCGCGAATGTTGCCGGGGTGAGACGGTTCTTTCAGAAAGTGAGCCAAGATGTAGATCCCCAAAGCGTTGTTAGTAAACCATCTTTGTTTTGGGGATTCGATACCTTTAGTCTTGAGATCTTCTCGCCAGAGCCCTGTGGGCGTAACGGCCAGGAAGAATCATCTCGTAGCCTGACATGATCAAACCGTACGGCGAAATTTTGGCAATTTTGAACCAATCGCATGACATCTTGCGTGGTGTTGCGGCATGAGCGAAATGCCTTGATCACGTCAACGACATGACGTCACGACGTTGAACGTCGTTGGATGTTTTTCGACTCTGTTGGCCATGACAGTACCACTGAGCACGCTGTACATTACACGTTTCCAGGGTCTGTATTTCGAAAAGACATGTCGTGGGATATTCATTTTGCCTTCTAAATATTGTGATCAGTTGTAAATTTGTTATTCATTCAGTCGTGGCAGTGTTTCAGTAGTGTATCCGCCCCAACTGGGCTGGCTGGACGGGCATCCCGATTGTGTGACATCATAGACCTACCGTGATCAGAGGGAAAAAGTAGTGCAAAAGTATTTTTCGTCTATAACAATGGAATTCTTGGGAATCTCGGATCACCCTCTCAGCAATTTCGTGTTTATTTCACATAATGAACATTGAGTTGACATGTTTTCCTGCCAGGAACACTGTTTAAAATGTAAGTGATGAATCTTGTTCGTCGCACCGAGTTTGGATGTGTTTTTCTCGGTTGAAATGGCCATTTCTGCTGTTCATCGGCGCCAACAATGGAAAGTCCGGAAGACACACTGTGTGTTCCGGAAACATTTATCACCCTCCCGAATCGCCCGCTCAGTTGAACGGAACACCCTCTTCACAATTTCATGTATATTTTGCATACTAGTTGACGGATTGAGATGAAAACAGCCAAAAATATTCTTTAGATGACAAGTAATGCATCAGGTTTGTCCTGCACAAATCAGACAGTTCTTTTCGGCAAAAATTGGCACTTTAAGTTTGACTTGCTCGGATCTCACGGAGCCTTGGTATATGATAAAAGTGATAACCACTAGGCTATCAAGGGCCCTCAAAGTGTGTTTACTCAGAACACAGGGGCACATACAGGCACACACATACTCACCAAAATTGAAATAACACAGTCCTATTCCACACAAGATGAAGTATATATGTTGCGCTAGTGGTGATTTTCCATATAGAGTATATCTGTGAACTAAGGAGACTGGGTATGCTGAAAAACAGAAGAAGGAAATGGTTAAGGTTATGAGATACATGTACACAGAATATGCAAGTTCTTCAAGCAGTTCACTACTTCAGTTCACATCTATTGGTAATGCAGTCTTGAGAGTTGGGTCCCTCTATGGAACAATCTTCCTGCCTTGATTCGAGCTGGAATTCTAGCCACCAAATTAGGGACATGCAGCGATGTGTAAAGTCACACAGGATAAGACAAGCCCAGTGGTGACACCGCTACAAGAAGGTGACTCCATCACAGGCAGGTTCACAGCTTATACCGGGTATGTGTGGCGGTCTAGGAAAACCCGGCGGATGTCGCATTTGAGGAAAGTGTTAATCAATGGCCTTGGTGAACCCGCATATTTCAATAGCTGAAATGTACTATGTACCCGTAACAGGTAAAACAGTAGCAGATCAATGCACAGGCAATCTGACAGCCCTTGTTGATCATTCAGCGACATCCACCGGGTTTTCCTAGATCGCCACATATATAGTCAGAACCAACGACCTTGGAACAAAACAAGCAAGGGATGAAAAATATGGTCTTTCTCTAAAAATAACGATTTTTTTTACAGAGACGGACAGCTCCCCATTGATTACCCCTCCTTTCATTTATCAAATTCAGATTATCAAACACGTCGACATTTCCATGTGCACAAAATCATCAATAATACATCATAACAATTATCTTTGGTTTCCATGGCGACAAACTCGCTACTGAAGAGGCAGTGGTGCATCACGATATCAAGTTTTTCATTTGTATATAATCAACATGATTAGTAATTGGACCAGAGACTCAGTAATTAAAAACAGTAAATTTGAAGATTTCGTATGGATCACATTTACAGAGTTATTAAAATCAGATGAAGTTTTCCTGGGGACGAATTTTCTGGGGACAAATTGTTTGGGGACGAAGTTTCCTTGGGACGAATTATCCAGGACGAATTTTCTTGTAACCAAAACCAGTGACAGAATCCCTTGCCCTGCCTTTTCTTCACAGTTCCCTTTTCTTGTTTTGGAATTTCTGGCTGAAAGTGAAACACTACATCAAAGTATTATCACAATGATAACCTCCGAACACTGGGACCAGAGCATTATGACACAAAATAAGATCACTATTTGGATTGGGTTTGTTTGATTGGTATTCACGGCACTGAATCAATCTGCCCAGCAGCACAACTGGGCAAAATAAGGCCAAAAGCACAATAAAACAGATACCGGTATCAAATAACCAATATGACTATTAATATATTTCATATATTTAGGCCTATAGACAAAAACATGGCACACGCTGCATTACGTAAATGATCATTACATACATGTACATGATACAATGTACATGAGATTGTAATGTGTGCAAAATCTCGGAAACATCCACTACTTCTACATGTTGTAGCCACTCCAGGGAACTGTCAAACTGGCTACCCTACAAAAATGATTTCTCCAGCTCCAGCCCCGCATGATGATAAATCATACACGTATGAACATTCAAGTTGCTACAGTCTACCAACATATCAATTCACCTGGATGAATCCCTTGACTTCATCAAGTACATGTATCAAGAGACATTTTCGAGATAAGCCTAATGACAAGAGTAAGCAGATCACCGTAGGAGGAGGAGAAAGATTAGAATTTCAATATTCATAACAGAACACACGAGAACTTGTCTGACATTCCAGACAATGTACCAGCATAACATGCAAATTTAAGCCTATTCAATCCTGATGACGTTCTGCCTACGTAAATTGTGACGATTTCACAGGTGACACCATCCCTTAGCAGGTGTTAAGTACCCGTACCGGTACATGCCAGGCCTTTTGTCAACTACCTGTTGATGAAACATCTGGATGGGCCCCCTCATGAGTCACAAGCACATGTTTCATAATTGTTCAAAATCACACATTATAATTTACATAGTGCCAAGAACTCGCATGCGATGAGTGCCCATGGCATTCCCTAGTCCTCATACACCTCACATTATCAGCTTCACAGGAGGGCGATACATGGGGCATCTGGTTTTAGATAAAATTCTCTGATCATGCAGTGAGGTACGTAACGGTATAGTCTAGTCATGACGAGACTGATGTCAAACATGAATTTATTGAAAACATGTCTGTGTAGTGTTGATCAGTCTACTGCACTGGTCATGAATGAAGCGTGTCAATGACTTCAAAATGTTCAATGGTTAACTCTTGACTTGAAGTTCACAGAAATTATCTCTTAGTCAAGAACATTATCAAGGGCAGGCAGCTAGGCCTATATCAAACTTGATAATCAATCATAAGTACCAAAAGCATAACTTACAATAACATAACATAATTTTCAGCTAAGTCCGTGTTATGTGATGTCAAGGATGTGTGACCAATTTATAGTCATACCAGGATGCTCACTAACTGCACTTGTCCAGGGGCCATATTCATAAAACCTTGTTTTAGGCCTACATGTACATGTTGCTTTCATTAAGCCTGTGTTTGGCGTCTATTACGCCTGTAAACTACAGAAATGACGCAAACATAAATAACTCTGAAGCCTCAAAATCGCAGGTAAATTCGATGATACATGTACGCTGATACAATAGAGTAAGTGTGGAAGGCCCATCTGTATACTCAGTCCCCATTTACGCCAGTAGGAACCCGGCTGACGCAGGTATCAAGATATTGGAAGTCGCACACCTGCCAAATTTTCTTCAACATGCCAAATCCTTGCTAGCGCAGCTGAAAATAGAACTGGGGATTCCCGTCACCCATGGCAACCACACACTATTACTGGTTTGCACACAGTGCGGGTAGCAGCATACGAAGGGAAGATTTGACCCGAGCAAAATATACGGTAACAAGAAGTCATGACCACCCAAAAGAACTGCTGGAAGTCTAAAGACCCAGCATCTTCCAAATTGACTTCCATAAAAAAATTGTGGAAGTCATGACCCAGGTAGAGAAAAAATTAATGAAAGCCCTGAATTACTTGCTAAAGACTGAGTGGCCAGTTTGTACCTAGGCCAATCTATGCAACCAGCAACCACTAACAAGCTGGCAAGGTTTTATGAATATGGGCCCAGGACTCCAATCCAAGAAAATCACATGACTAACAAGGATGAAGAACACAGGTCAAACTTGACAATTACCACATTGGTAAAAAGAGGATTTCATCAGATGATTTCAATTCAAACAGGAAACAAAGACAATTTAGAACTCTACAAAAAGGCCAAATCAAGTAGGCCTGGCTAGAGTTCAACATCTTTGTTACGTATTTCTACATTCTTGTATTATTTGATAACCTATTTAGGCCCACTTTGTAATGCATTAAATGTTTGTCTATAGTGGACAGTCGTAATGCCTAACAGAGGCCATGAACTTTTGATAATAATTTTTATTGTGGAAACCTCTGTTTGTAGTAAATAGGCCTAGGTCAACAAAAGTTTTGTCATAAAATGTCAGTCACAGGAGAGGGCCATGGTTGGTGGCTATGCTCGCTGTGATATGGTCTCACAACTTGTTTTGTATTGTAGGTCTCGGCCATGTACAAATGTGGGCCTACATGTAGGCCTACTTCATTATTTAGCCTTCATATTTAGCCTACAATCTGCACCTCCTACCTACAGGCCTATTCTACTGCCCCATCATGGATTCATTTATCACCACACCACCATACCTACCTGGCATAGATCACCCATCATAGATCACAGGTTCTTGTGGTTCGATACTATACTAAGGGGACCACAGGTCCTTACACACTTCACTGAGAATGTAGGCCTATAGAAAAACAAATACATTCTCAGTGAAGTGTGTAAGGACCTATGCGGATGGTCTCCTACTAGTAGGCTTTATCGAACCACAATAACCTGTGTGCATGGATGAACAGACACATGAAATCTCAAAATCATGATAAAATACCCTCTTCTTTCTTTTATAGGCCTAGGCCTACACGTAGGCCTTACTTTGTTTGTTATCTATCAATCATGATCCTCTGTCTCTGATGTATGATATTCCTCTGATAGGCCTATGCATAATTAATATTGCTTCAGGCCTGATGAACATGATTAAGGCCCTACCGGCGAGTGAGTAGGCCTGGGCCTCGAATTCGAAACGCTCGGATTTTCTCATCCGTGCAGATTTTTTAAATATATAGGCCTAGGCCTAGGCTAATGTCAATGAAACTAGGATACCGGTAGGCCTAAGAAACTAAGACGAAAGTTGATCAAATCATCAAATTAAAAGAAGATGGTGTCACCCCCCCCCCTCGAATTCTTCTTCAATATTCATCGTATCCATGATGTAGGCCCAGGCCTACATGATGTTGTGACGTTGCGCGTTTTGCCCACCAGCTTAAGCAATGGATTTTGCCCACCACCTTTGCGTCATTACGGCGACGTCAGCAATGGCGGACACGTCACCATGGTCACTGTCGGAGTTACGTCGTGGAAACGGAACGAGTTTAGAATCCCCGATCAGTGCCCAAAAAAAGGTCATCGATTGACGGAATAAGCCGCATTGTACAATAGGATTACCATTGTGTGCCATGGAGTAACGTCACTTCCGATCGGGGATTCTAAACTTTAGCCCTAGGGCGTAGGCTACTCTCATCTGCTCATTTCTCAACAAGCAAAGCCTAGGCCTATTCCACGAATTTATTGCAAATGATGTAGGCTAGGTACACTGTGCATGCAGGCATTTTGTAGATTTAGGCCTACATGTCGGCCTCCATGCATCCATGCATGGAGACATGCTGTCGTCTGCATTGATTAGGGGCCTATGCATGTTCAGCAGTGCACAATTTTTCACGCGCACGCACGCACGACGGGCGCAGCCCAAAGATCACTGCGGGGGGAAAGTACATGGGGTAAAATGTAGAAATTCTGCAGCACACTTGATCTATACGATCAATAGTAAACAATTACCTAGCAATAGTGAAATTAACAGACGTAGAGCGTTGTCATTCGTGCCCAAAGACACGGAAAGCGATGATATCCACGACTCTACGACGGACGCCATGTCGAAACACCTCTTCAACCTCGACATCCGGGTATTAGGGATCAGTTTTTCTGTACATCACAGTACATTTTCACCCGCATGGTGGTGAGACTGGATGAAAAGAACGAGAAAAGCCGAACATTTCCGAACAGGGGATATATTTTCCCGAACATTTTGAAGATTTGCGACTGATGTGCTGTCATATATGCATGTATTGTGTAGGCCTAATCAAAATTTGCGAGAAGAATGGTACCGTATTCAAGTAAAGTTCAGAGTTCATGTTTGTGAGCAAACAAGGATTAGGCCTTTTCGTCTAATTTAGGTATGGCCCCTACTCCTCGGCACGTGGACGTGCGCGGCAGGCAGTGACCAGAGATTTGGCGGGAATCCTCACTTTGCCAACTAAAAGGGACAGAAGAGCGCGGGGAGTGCAGGCACGTGTCCAGCGATCGAAGGCACGTCACTTTATGAGAGTAAAGCTGCTTTTCCACGAGGCGTTTGCGGGCGCTCGACTCTACGACGGACGCCATGTCGAAACACCTCTTCAACCTCGACATCCGGGTATTAGGGATCAGTTTTTCTGTACATCACAGTACATTTTTACCCGCATGGTGGTGAGACTGGATGAAAAGAACGAGAAAAGCCGAACATTTCCGAACAGGGGATATATTTTCCCGAACATTTTGAAGATTTGCGACTGCCCTGTGCCCCGGGCTGCTGTGCTGTCATATTGCATATTGTGTAGGCCTAATCAAAATTTGGGAGAAGAATGGTATTCAAGTAAAGTTCAGAGTTCATGTTTGTGAGCAAACAAGGATTAGGCCTTTTCGTCTAATTTAGGTATGGCCCCTACTCCTCGGCACGTGGACGTGCGCGGCAGTGGACCAGAGATTTGGCGGGAAATCCTCACTTTGCCAATTAAAGGGACAGAAGATGAGGGCGGGGAGTGCAGGCACGACCCCCCAGCGATCGAAGGCACGTCACTTTATGAGAGTTAGGCCTATTCGGTATTGTTTTGTCCCGTCTCGTAGACCTTCGTCAGAATCTTGACAGATGACTCAAAAAACGGGGCATTGTAGCAGATAGTTTCCCGCGCCTAATCTAGCCTAACCCCGGAGCCTAACCAGGCGTTTGCCGGGGCCCGGCCTGTAGCGTCCCCAGCCATGGAATCGATGTGAAGGAATATAGATCCTCAGGAATAAATATTCCCATTAGGCCTACAAGTCAGAATTATTATAATTAGGTTTATCACACCAGCCATTAACGGACAACAGCGCGGATCCAGAGGGGGCGGGGCCGGTTTTGGGTCGTGAACCCCGCCCTGCTCTCCGCCACCAATTTTTTTCGGCGGACTCGAATACGTAGGCCTACATTCTATAACAAAATAAAGTTTCTGTTTTTGATACTGAGATGCCAGGAAATTGCGTCTCATACGGCCTTCTAGATTTCAAAATTTTCTGGGGGACGGCCCCGACTCCCCGTCAGCGTGGGCACCTTCGGCGCCCGCGGGGTATCTGCAAAATCCTGTATCCACGCCTGGACAAGGCTTCGAACTGTTGAAATTGAACGTGTTCATAGCGTCATCCTAAAGATATCAGAGGTTCTTGTGGGCGCTGACCATCCTGAGAATATCAGGCGTTCTTACTGCTCGCTACCTTCGTCGTTTGTCTGCGGTGACGAAGGTAGCGAGCAGTAAGAACGCCTGATATTCTCAGGATGGCGCTTACGGAGGGAGCGAGCAACCAGTGACTGGCTGTACGCTATCTCTCGGGATGAAGGCCTATCTCGTCATACCGTACTGAGACGTTTTAGGTCAGTGGAGAGCTGGTCTTCCCGCCTTTCCAGCCAGCGGGTTTCCATCGCAACGGTCTCATCGAAATTTCGCGCGCTTTTGCCTCGTGTCGATTTCTGCGCAGCAGACGACAGTGCGCATAACTTCTATCGTCTGAATTGATAAGTAGTGTTGATGTTATGCAGTAGTAGAAGGATGCTGGAGCGAATGTGATGTCCGCTTTGCGCCAGATTTCTGGGTGATATGTGTGCTCGTTTGTGATCGAATCCCTCATATCATGAACTCCATTATTTCTCGTTTACCATCCCATTAACCCTATCATCCTGTATTCCCAAAAATCCCGCATTTTGACTCTTCGGAATCCTCCGAAAATGATCCAGTACGTCCAGGTCACCGAAGAAGACGGAGCTGAAGAGCCGATTGAGCTCCCGTCGGAGGAGGACGGTACCATTCTTCTGTCCACCCTGGCCGCTCAGTACCCGGGGGCCTGCGGACTGAAGTACCGGAATGCCGAAACTGGAGCCATGCGGGGAATACGATTGGCAGACAGAAAGCTGCACCCCCCTGACGGACATTGGGGGAATACGCTTTATGTGTGCGTTTTCCCAAAAGGTTGGTGCCCTTTTTTATCGCTTGTAACATTGTAATATTGATATCACCTCTGATTTCGATCACGTAGGCCCATGTGATGACCCAATAGAAAATTGTTCATTTTTCAGTCAAAATCGCCCCCACCCCACCCCCACCCTTCATGCCTGGGATGGCTTACATGAGTCCCGATACATACCCAAATATATGAATTCCGAATTCATGACGATGTCATTATTCGCATACCCCTTAACAGGGTGTAGCCTGTAATTTTTACACAGTAGTCCAACATAAGTCTGAATATTACCTAACCCTAGGTGGCACCACTTGCCTCCTGTTCCTCATCGAGTATTGGGTGTTGCAGGGATCGCCACTGGCTATTTCCCCGGGGCTATTTCGCCTCTGATTTGGCTAAAACTTCAAGCATCTGGCTAAAATTTCCAAACTGAAAATCCATTAGAATGGAAAATTTGGCTAATTGAACAGTGACTTGGCTAATGATCTGGCTAAAGACTTAAGAAAAGCCAGCTCCATCCCTGGTCTGAATATTGTCTGTCTCACTCATTGAGCAACATTTCTGTCGTTACTGAGATTACAGCGATGCCTCTGTTGAGAGGTTCTTGTTTTCTGATTGACGCAAGTTTATGAGACACTTGAAGGGGCAGCGCTTATATGAAGGGTCACTGCTTTTGCAGATGATTGGAGAGTTAGGAATTGTGTGACTCTGTTAATTGAGGGGTCACTGCACGGCAGCTGATGGGCCAGGTTCTTTTCGGAAAAACCAGTCTGATTTTCAGTTGCTAGGGTAGATCGATAGTGACTATTATTTGAAGGGCCACTATAATAGTCATTGTACATGTTAGATGCCGCGGCTGTTAGTAGTGGTAACCGTAAAAAAGGAAGACTACATAAGTTGCTTGCACCGCTTAACTGCAGCACAACTTTGATGCGATTAACTGGATGTAGTAGGCCTGCGAGGGGTCATTGTCAATATGCAAGGTTGTTGTGTCAGCTTTTCCGTGAAGGGTTATACTGCAAGCACCTAGGCCTATACATCATCCAATAATGCTGACTGTGTAGCCAGGCTCATTGTTGCTATTTATTTCAGCAGAATGCCAATAAATGTTGATATTTCTCTTAATTCTAGTGGTGCAGTTGACACTGAATCTAAGCTTTGAAATATACATGGTATATGCGGAGAAAATCTTTTGAAAACAGATGCCTTCGTTATCAAACATTTTCAGACTCGATGTATAGGTTGCTGTGACTTGAACCTTTCTAAATCACAACACTGGCGGTATAGTTTGTAACCATGGCAACAAGTTGAGGGGTCACTGCACGGCAGCTGATGGGCCAGGTTCTTTTCGGAAAAACCAGTCTGATTTTCAGTTGCTAGGGTAGATCGATAGTGACTATTATTTGAAGGGCCACTATAATAGTCATTATACATGTTAGATACACCGGCTGTTAGTAGTGGTAACCGTAAAAAGGAAGACTACATAAGTTGCTTGCACCGCTTAACTGCAGCACAACTTTGATGCGATTAACTGGATGTAGTAGGCCTGCGAGGGGTCATTGTCAATATGCAAGGTTGTTGTGTCAGCTTTTCCGTGAAGGGTTATACTGCAAGCACCTAGGCCTATACATCATCCAATAACGCTGACTGTGTAGGCAGGCTCATTGTTGTTATTTATTTCAGCAGAATGCCAATAAATGTTGATATTTCTCTTAATTCTAGTGGTGCAGTTGACACTGAATCTAAGCTTTGAAATATACATGCGGAGAAAATCTTTTGAAAACAGATGCCTTCGTTATCAAACATTTTAAGACTCGATGTATAGGTTGCTGTGACTTGAACCTTTCTAAATCACAACACTGGCGGTATAGTTTGTAACCATGGCAACAAGGCTTTGCCATGTTGGCGAATATTCTCATGTGTATAACTTTCAGCGTATCTATTTCACCTTGACATGCAGAGCAATGATGAAATGTACACATGGTACTGTTGCTTTTGGCTCGTCCAAGGTGGTATAATGAAACATTTTTATATTCCGCTGCTCTTTCCACTGTTAGGCCTGTACAGTCTCTAAGCGCTTCGCATTATTTGAATATCCCGATCACTCCAGAAACCTGGAGAACTCAGGGGAGCAGATCATTCAGCGCATCACTGGAAACCAACCAACTATAACCCCTTCTCTACCAATGCAGAAACCAACTAACAGTGACTAACCCCTTCTCTACCAACGCAGGAACCAACCAACAGTGACCAACCCCTTCTATACCAATGCAGTAAACCAACCAACAGTGACTAACCCCTTCTCTACCAATGAAAAACCAACCAACAGTGACTAACCCCTTCTCTACCAATGCAGAAAACAAACGAAAAGGAGACGATGGCCTGGACAACCCACACGCCAAGACAAAACGTGTTGACAAGAAAAAGTGCAGCGACCTGATTGTCCTGGGACTGCCATGGAAGTCAACAGAGGAGGACATCAAGAAATACTTTGAACAGTTTGGAGACGTCATCATGGTTCAGGTTTGCGAGGGTTAACTAAATGTAGAAAGGGAGCAGTTCCTTGTCCTTCTCTAAGGTGGCCCCTAATGGACATAAATATATTCTTTTTTCCTCTCTACTCTATGGAATACTGACAGAATTGTCTCTGCAGCAGAAATGTTGCTTCTCAAGAGGCGGCCTGGAAAATACAAAAAGCTTTCGAAAAGAGTCCTTGACGGGCCACCATACATCAAACCTCCCTCCCCGACACGTGATTTTAATCTTTTAACATCGGAAGGCAAAATTTAAGATGGCCCCCTGGCGGCCATATTGTAAGTAAGAGCGCAACCAACTTCAGCAGGGTACCTCCTCCTCCTCTGCCCCATGTCATTACCTCGAAGTTGTGAAGTTGATCGATAAGTGTCGTATGATACCGGTATCATTAATTTCATGGTTACCTCAGAATCATCCTCCCACAATGAGGTTTTTACCGCTCGCGCCGCTTCATCCGCTCACTTTGTTCAGTGCAAGTGTATGAAAAGGAGCGAGGCCAAAGCCCTGCTGTGGGGGGATACCTCCGAGCCAATCACAGTTTTTTTTTATCTCAGCAACATGACAGCGATATAGGCCCACAATGTAAACTTATCCTGGGAAACTTATGGGAATCTTGCTTTGAATATTACAACCTCTTTTTGCGCTCAATAAAATCGACAATTTCTTCTCCATTGGTTACACCTGAATTCCACGTTACAGATCAAACGAGATGTCCACACTAAACAGTCCAAAGGATACGGTTTCATCCGATTTGCCGAATATGAATCACAACTTGCCTGCCTTAAGAAAAAACACAAGATCGACGGTCGTTGGTGCGAGGCAAGGATTCCAAATTCGAAGGTTGGTGTATGTGTCTTGTTAAAGCTGAACTGTTCTGTGTAAAATATGTTAAAGCTGATAGGAGCAGTCAGCCGCGCGTATTGCCGAAAGATGGCAGCAAAGTTCTAGCGGACCACCACACAGGTAAATCCACGTGAATGGTCCTCGATCAAGAATGAATGGGTCCGTTTTTTTGCATTGAATTGGGCCGTAGTGACACCTATTGGTCAACTCACTGACAGCTCCTATTGTTCAGTTGAATACGGAGGTCAGGTTTGTTAAAGCTGAACTGTCCTAGTCACTACCAACACCGAGATTTGTATACCTGTTGGCTTTTCTGATGTAAGTTACAGCTTACATGGCTTAATTCTTCTCATAATAAAAAAATATGTCCATTGTTCACCCCGAATTTGTCCTTATCATAGACGTGTACCAAGACTGTTTCATTTCCAGGACGGGCCAAGAAAAGTATTCGTTGGACGGACAACAGAAGACATGACAGCAGACGATCTTCGGCAATATTTTTCGAGGTTTGGAGAAGTCATTGATGTTTTCATTCCAAAACCATTTCGAGCGTTTGCATTTGTGACGTTTGCAGATTCGGATGTTGCGCAAGGCTTATTGGGCGAGGATCATCTGATTAATGGTGTCAGCGTGCATGTTAGCGCGGCTGCTCCGAAGAATTCGGAGAAAAATCAAGAGAATATGCGGAAAGTTGGCGCGGGCGGTGGTGTTAGCGGACAGAGTGGTTCTAGTGGTGGTGGCGGCGGCAATTTCAATGATCAGAATAATAATAGTTTGAATTATGGTAATAGAGGGGGTTGGGGTGGGAATAGGGGAAACCCGGGTGGTCGCGGGGTTGATCCGTGCAATATCATGAACAGTATGGGGAATAATCCGATGAGTATGGGAATGGGGATGGGTACATTTCAGCTGAATCCGGCAATGGTTGCCGCGGCGTTGAACCACGCGGGATGGGGATTGTTGGGTTTGAGTCAGGCGCAAGGAGGGGGAAACACAGGTGGTGGGAGTGGTGAGTCGGGGGGTAGTCATAGTGGGGGAAATTTCATTGGGTGGGGTACGGCACCTAATAGTAATGACAATTCTGGGGGTACGGGTTGGAATTGACTAAGCCTCTTCGGTGATTCGGAAAATTTTGATGTAAGAGAAACTGCAGCATTCGCTAGAACTGATCATTCAAAACCATGGGGTCCGTGACATTGTGATGACTCATAATAAAATGGGCAATTGTTTTCAAATATTTTCAGATTTGAATGTGGGTCAGATTCTGTATGGATGTGCGTCTTTCCAAGTCCGCTGCCCGACATTCACTAGAGTTGTTATATAACTTTGCATTGTTGAACTTCTTTGTATGTATGTGTCTGGTTCTTGTATTGATGTTAAAATCTTTTATGGCGTTGCGACTCAGAGAATGTATTGTACATTTGACGGCTGTGGAGGTAATGATACAACCAACTGGAATCGTGATTTTGTGACTAGAAAATGCGACAATCTTGAAGATTGGCTTGAACTTGGCTCGTTAAAATGCCGCAGTTCAGCTTTAAGTTACATGTATTCTTCACAGAACAACTCTAAACATGTTTAAAGCTGAACTGTCTGGTTTTCAGTTGGCTGTCTCATTAGCAGAATGTGTGGAGCTGCCAGCGCTCACCCAGTGCTCCAGCTTCCAAAAACTGCCACTGGGTGGCGCCTCCCCTTTTTCGTTGGCACAGCAAACTTCTCGTGAGGATATTCTCGCCTCTCAGAGAGGACAGCGCAGTGAGTGCTGCATTCGTCCTTGGGAGGTTCCTCTACAGTTGATGGACGGTTTGTGTGTGTGATTGCAGATTGGATGAATGTGTGTCTTAGACATAATAGGCCTACAGGGGAAGAGGCAGAAAATCACGGTAATCGTGAGACAGCACGTTGCCTGGGACCATAGGCCTATTCACAAAGCCCGTCTCCCGACGCAGCATGTTCAACTCGCCCACTCCGCTCCATACAAAAATAAAAATAAAAATAAAAAATTAGGCGCGCTATGACGTGCGGGCGCGCCTTTTAAGAAAAGGCCTGGAGTCGTGTGGATGGTCCGGGCGCAAAGGCCCCTCTGGACCGAGGCCGCAGACAATGCCAGCCGGAAACTTCATACAAAGTGCTATGTACTCGAAGTTAAGGTGACACTCTAACCTCGTCCCAGAATTTAGATGTAGGTGTTGTACAACAGGCTCACTTCCAAGTGAGTACCTGGCGTCAGGTTGGAGCATTCCCAGCCGGAATTCCCAGTCCAGCCTCCATCTCCAAACTGGAGCACTGTGTGAACGGGTGTGGTGGCTGCTCGCATAGAACGCTTGTCACACTGAAGTTTATGCTGTAAATTTATCACTTTGTGTGTATTTATGAGACTGACGGTGGTGTCTTCAGGTGGAGGTCCGTATATTTCCCGCTGTATATTTATGACAAAGTTCCTACCAGCGTGTTGTTTTTTTAAATTCAGGATATGTGATGTAAAAACGTGAATGTTTGTTTCCAATAATGGTCACAATCTTGGGCGTTATGAACTATTGTACGTTTTGTCCCCTTCTGTCCTGAATGGATGTACATTTTTCAGTAGAGATTGTTAGTTTTCTCAAAGAATGAAAGAGACGTAGTGCAATTTACAAAACTCGTCTGCCTCGAGGTCTCAGCAGACGACATCTTCTGTTGAAGTTTTCTCAAAGACCTGGAAATGAATTGGAAAGAATTTGAAGAAATATTCTCCAGATAGTTCATAAGAACAAATTTTCTTCAAATATTTTTCAATCAACACCGCAGGACATGAGAAAACTTTGACCGAAGATGTCCCGTCTGCTGGACTCTGGGGTCGATGAGTTAATGCGGTGTATCAGAACGCGCAAATGATTGGCAAAGCTCCGACAGAGGGAGCATTAAGATTTGTACTAAAATTGGCCACTTGGAAACGAATGCAACAAGAGAGGCTGGGACTTGTAAGATGTGATACGGTTTTGTATCTTCCCTTTTCATCTCCTGCATGCACCAAGTCGATGTCTTCCGCAGTTTTGGACAAAGGCGCTAGTCCACGTGAGAGTTTTCTGATGTGAGTTGGCTCTCAATGGGCAATTCGACATTGTTGGTCTCAATACGACTTACGCCGAGACCAGGAAGACAAATGACTGCCCATAGTTTTCTATGGTTGAGTTGCCCGTAGAAAGCAAACTGTCAAGTTGAGTGCCGCCTTTAGTCTACAATTTCACCTGCATTTCAATCCTCTGCACGGTTCCTTCGCAACAACACCTGTTTCGTTTTTGTGGCAGAAATCTCTTCAGATTTGATACTCGCAGTTTTTGCATGCAATCTTTTTTATTTCGTATCCTAAAATACCTATTTTGTGAATGGACGCCTGATGTGTGTACATAACTTTGTGTGCTCCTAGTTTTCAACCCTCTCAATAACGTGCTTGTCGTATTAACCTTGTCCCCTTATGTTTGAACCACTAGGGTGAGGTTGCCTGTTTGATTCTTCTCGTATTCTGTCGACAACCACTGTGAATGACTTGGCGTGCATTTCCAACGATAGGCCTAATCTGGTTGGTCTTCGGGACGATTGAGCGCTGTCACACTTTAGGGGGCGCTAATCAGCTCGTCTGAATGACTGCCCTCTGGTGGGGAAAGAAGGAGTGAGTTATGCTAGCATAAGTGGATAAGTGGAGATATACTAGAATGTCAGTCAGGATCTATGAGAGCTTAAAGTGTGGTGGTGGCATATCCTTCGTTGTTAGTGGCGAATTTTTAAACTATGGTAGGCTACCACCCTCTTTATAGACTTCAAGTCCTGACTGGCCTTCCAGTGGGAAGTGCGATATAAATTTCGGCTGGTAGCCTACCAGTCCCAGTTTTCTAGTATGCCGATAAGTCTGGTGACAGAATGTTTAAACATTTTGAAGATGGTTGATGTTTTTTCATTGTTTCTCTTTGTGGTATGTTTGGAGCTTGTTTTGTGGCATTTTACGCAAGGAATAGCTGCATACAAGTGTGCTTGGAGCCTGGCTTGGGTATTTTAAAATGGACAGAACTGCCGATATACGACTGTAAGTAAGTAAAGTGGTGTATTCTGTTTTGTCTGGAGTTTGGTATTCTAAGTTGCGTGTCTCGCCGGTTGAAGGGTTATTTCAGGTGTATCTTCCCCCGTGTTTCTCTGTGTGAAAGTTTGCCCCCGCAGTTTAAAAAATAAGTGAATGTATGGCAATATTTCAGGTTTTGTCGTGGAATGCAGAGTATGCCTAAACTTTTTACTGAACAGAAAATTGTAATAAGATTACGAAACAAATAGAAAATATTGATTTGAATGATAAAAGGACATATCAAAGCTAAGTGTGAAGTGTGGGCTGTGGAAGTTGCTACGTTTATTCTTTCATAGAATTGTGTTGCTGATTTTCAATGTCCCTGCCCTCGGACGTAAGCTCCGCTGCTACGTCGTATAGCAGAGCGTTCCTATGGCAGGGGACCAGTCATCACTATATTGCCCTAGCGGTGAGAGCTGGAACCAGTCTATTCCAAACTGTTCTGTTTGGTCGAAAATGGCTAAGTTTGCATCAGTTTTCCTAATACCTGCTTATTTTAACTAATCACTTTTATTCCTTTTTTCTTCTCTACTAAAAGATAAAAGTTCTTCATTGCAGCTTGGACGAAGAGGAGTTTTCCATAACGCCACCAGGTGGCGCTAGCGGTGCCCACGCATCTGGCGATCAGTCTTAAAACTGGTCATAGCGCGACTCAATGGAAGTAGGCCTGTAATTTTCTTGGCGCCTGGTCTTGGCGACAATGATGCATGATGGGAGAGACGGGTCTACCGGGGATGGCGTAACCTCATCTCCAGTGTGAATACAAAGAACCTGGGGACGAGGTTGGATATTTTGCAGCGTTGGTATAATCTGATGTATTGTCACGACAGGCAAAATTTGGAGATTGCCCTGTTGTGTAAATTTAAACTGGTGTTGTTTCACGGCCGGCAATGGACACAGATGTTGCAATTGGTGTGATTTTCGTACAATTACAGGTTTTTACTCTTTGCGAGAAAAAAATTAAACATAAGCTTCTCAATTTAATTCAGTGTTTTCAACCAATTCCTAACCTGTGTTAGGGCAATCTCCAAAACTTCAGACCTCGATGAACCCATGTCTCAGTTGACTTGGCAGAACACAGCATGGCCAAAGATGTGAACAGTATGTAGCAATGTGTCAACCCTCTGGTAGTTACTTCATATTCGGTGAACTTCTTCTAAATGTTCAGACATTCAAGTAAAAAATGAGGTTTTATATAAAAAAAATTCTCATAAGCCTGATGAATTTGGTCTTGACAATTATTGGTGGTGTTATTTCATGATCGTTCAATCTTTTATGGTCTTGTAGAATACCGTACCGTAGGTACTCATGTTGCGACAATGTTGTGTGGCGAATTGAAATTCTCAAGAGCCTAATTTGTGCTGGTATAAAAATACTCAACGCATTTCTTATTTTAGTGCATTAAATCTTTGATGGAAGATGGTAACTCGTGTGATACTGTACTTCGAAATGATCCAATAATTCAAACGAGAATAGGTGCGAGATTTCTGCGAGATTCCAATGGAGTTTTCGCAAATCTGACGAAAAACGAAGTACGAAATACGAACTTGGACGTCATATCCATGACGTAATGTTTTTCAGGAAATGGTTCGTACCACAAATGTCCCTCCTGCCAGTGCGTCTTTTAGCATGTCATGTAGGATCGAAAGAGTTGGCGCATCTTGAATTTTTAAATTTCCAATTCGTATCAACGAAGTGGAAACGAAAGATAAATTTCAAAGTTTAATATACACCGTACCTCTGTCGTTCTAACGTCATACGCTAAAAGAGGCTCTTGCAGCAGGCGATATTTATGGTACCAGCCATTTCCTGAAAGACATTACGTCATGGATATGACGTCCAATTTCGTATTTCGTACTTCGTTTTTCTCAGATTTACGAAAACTCCCTATTATAATGATTTGAACTGACGACCGCCAATGTTTCAGTCTTACAAAACGAACTTTCTGTACACTGATTTTTTGCGGATATAACCGCCCATACTGCCATATTCCCTTCTTGTTTGAATGTGTTGAATTTGTTTGATGTTTTCCTTAAAAAAACGGTGCTGACACAATTTGACGTTAAATGAAGAATTCTGTTGCAAATACATGAACATTTGGAAAGTGTGAATTCAGTTCATTGACGGTGACATTTAAAGGGGTAGCGCCCAAGCAAAATTACCCTGGTTCCTTGGCCGTCCGACGGTGGCGCTGATGATTCGTGTCCGACACAAACCGGCAGCGCTACCGTCCGATGGCCAGGGAATCAGGTTAATGCAAAACTGTTGTGTGTTTATGATCCCCAAAATGATCCATGGACTGTTTGCTAAAAAAGTGACTATTGATGAAATTGCAATCTTTTGGACAGAATTCTTTTACTTGTAGTTTTCTTGTGATATGAATGTAAGGTTAGCATTGCTGAGAGTGAGAGACAGTAGACCTATTTTAAGTTTTACAAAAATCTAATTTCAGATCTCAGCGCTGCAGTCCATTTCACATGACTCAGTCTGTAGGCCTATGTTATCTTGTTAAATAGACAGTTGAGCCTCAGCTCATCCTGAGCCATCAGTGTCTTATCTCCATCTCTCACACTTGTCACTGACCCTGAAGAATCAGCATTTGCCATTGTTATTATCTCTCATTCGTATTGTTTTATGTTCCATTCTTACCTCTGTAAAGCGCCGCAGACAAATTTATTTTAATGCAGCGCTATGCTTATTATTATTATTATTAAATTATTATGTTGGGAGCAGGAGGGATGCGCCTGGATAGTGACATGGTTGAGCCTCAGCTGACCCAGTGGTGACATGGTTGAGCCCAGCAGTGGGATGGTTGAGCCTAGTGACATGGTTTGGCTGCCTCAGTAGTGGGATGGTTGAGCCTCAGCTGACCTCAGCACTATTGGGATGGTTGAGCCTCAGCTGGCTCAGTATTGGGATGATTGAGCCTCAGCTGGTTCAGTATTATGGTTGAGCCTCAGTAGTGGAATGGTTGAGCCTCAGCTGCTCCATATTGACAGAGTTGAGCCTCAGCATTTGAATGGGTGAGCCTCAGTAGTTGGATGGTTGAGCCTCAGCTGACTCAGTATTGACATGGTTGAGCCTCAGCTGCCTCAGTAGTGATGTGGTTGAGCCCAATTGCCTCATTAGTGGCATGGTTGAGCCTCAGCTGACTCAGTATTGACATGGTTGAGCCTCAGACCTTGCTCAGTAGGGGGATGGTTGAGCCTCAGCCGACTCAGTATGGACATGGTTGAGCCTCAGAAGTGGGATGGTTGAGCCTCAGCTGACTCAGTATTGACATGGTTGAGCCTCAGCTGATCAGTAGCAACATGCTGAGCCTCGGCTCAAATGCTTTGTATAACCTACATATACATGTACATTATATGCCATTAGTTATTTTACAATGTACAAGGCGGCACTTGTCCTGACAAAGAATGAAAGCCTAATCAACTTCCTTTGAAAAATTGTTGAAGATTATGAAATGAAAAAGTTGTTCTGTATAATTTGATGGATGTCCTTGTCTTGGCTGGATATATTGTGATCAAGAACATGAATTGTTATTTTTATCAAATTAAATGAGATTGTTGTCCGATAAACCGTCATTGTTTTTTTTGTACTGATAGGGTTATGATAGACTTGGATCAGGGTAAATATCAGGGACACATGCAGGCCTAGTTTCCATTGTTGGGTCTCAATCACAGTGCTAGCTCCCTCTATCATGCCCAAAGAGAACCAATTCACCCGAACTCTCACGTGCAACAGCACCTTCGGCCCAAAAAAATATATTGTCTGTTTCTTGTCCAGCAACTCAGCAAAAATTGATGCGGGCATGCGAATTTTTTTATTTTCAAATGATTTTTTTCCGTTTTCTTCATGGATGGGGGAAATACATGTACCACCAGTAAACTATCTCTCTACATGTTTAAAGCACAGATTTCATGAAAAATAAAGATGATTTCAAGTGATGAAGCATTTTGTAATAGAAGGCAAAGTGGGAAAATTTGAAATTGGTGAAAAAAAAATTTCGATGCGGAGGGTCTGGGAATGACGCGGGCGGGGACAAGAAACAAATACTTTATTTTTTTTAGCCTTATGGTTAGTTTTCTATTTTCATAAAGTATGGACTCCGGCGACTAACAAGACAGCCCTATATAAAGAGAACACTTTATTTACTGATAAAATCCTATTAATACATCGACACTAAAATGATAGAGATGGACATATTAAAAAAGTTAAGGTTTTACTAACCAAAGAACAAAGCTACTGAACACAATAATTATAACAAGTACCGATACAGTTGAATCCCTACGCCTGCAGGTTCCCGATGTAATATTTTCTAGTGTGCCCCATGTCTCGGTGTTCCCATAAAGAGACAGCTGGAGAGACCATGACTTTCTATTGCAGAAATCCGTCACTCTCATTCCATAAGTCTTCCTCCACACAATAAGGGGAAACACTGAGGAACGGGAACATTGTGGCACTTTACACCTGCTTGGTCAACATTACAAGGTAATGACCATATTGGCCCCGGGGGGTCACACAATGCAGAAATGGGGAGTCGGGTCAGGGGGAGGATCCAGGATGCGGGAAAAGAGGGGGCGCCCTGTGCTAGGAACATTGAAATCTGCGGTGAATTTCAATGATTTGCTCCAAAATTCCAGAATTTCACGGTTGATTTTACAGATTTGTTGGCCAAAAGGGACACNNNCCCCCCCCCCCCCCCCGGGATCCGGGCCTGCTGGTGGCAGAGTGACTGGATGCTGGGCACATTTATACATATTTGTAGGCCTTCACAAACATGAACATAAAGAATACACACAATGTACACTAAGCACAAAGATTATACGTGAAAACCATCAAATAATGATCGTTTTCATACACCATTTGAATAAATTACCATTGTCCACCCTGTGGACGTGATTCATTGTAACATCTTATTGCTGCCCTTTACAAAACTGAATTACATGAACATGCATGTAACAAAAAAAATATCAATTATTACCACATTGAAATGATTATCATGATTATAAACGGAATCAAACTATCATACACCCAGTTTTTGCCAATGGTTTAGAGAGAATTTCGAAAAATGGCCTATAAGAGCAAAGTTTGTGCACAAAATGTTGTATCTTATGAGCCAATGACTGGTTCTTATTAATTAGACAAACTTCTATTCAGCGTACAACATTTAAAGAGTTAACTAGGCTGTTGCTCCAAAAAGACATGGACAACCTCATCCCCAGGTGCCACTGCCGTATTTGATGCAGTTGCAACAGCACCTTGTAACTGTGCTAGGAGGCTATCATCCCTACTTTGAGATTGCGAATCTGTCTCCTGGAGTCCAGATTGTGTTTCTAATTGGATAACTTGACTTGCTGCTGCCTCGTCTGGCGAGATTTCTGATAGGGGGACCATGGCAATGTTACCATCGACAATACGAAAGGCAACCTGGGAACCAAAACCGGGATCTGTTTGTATGATGGTAAGAGGTTGATTCCCGAGATCGCCGTGGGCTAACGTTGATATAATATTCTGAATATCGGATAAATTACATGTATTAACCGAGACGTTCTCAACTTGTGGCTCATTGATGACATTTTCAGCCTGATAGTTCAGTACTTGCACATGACTACCAGTAGTAGTTGCCATGTTTTGAGGCGGAGTTTCCGTGTTGAGTTGATTCTGGGATATTACAGATGATTCTGGAACAGTTTCCAAGAGTGACTGAGCCTGAGAAATACCACGGGGGCCTATTTCAGGGCGAGCTAAATTACACTTCCGAGATTCTAAATGCTTTTGATACGCCCCCTTTGTGGTGTACGATTTACCACACTCGCAACTGAACGGACGAACCCCGGTATGCGTCATCATGTGCTTTTTTAAATCACCGGGTTGTGAAAAACTTCGCGTGCACTCTTCACACGTATATGGCTTCTCGCCCGAATGGGTGCGCTGGTGTAGTTTCAAGTGTTCCAACCGCTGAAAATATTTCCCGCATTCATCGCAATGATATCTTCGTTCACCAGTATGCGTCAAAATGTGACGCTTAATGTCGTAATTACGCCTAAAGCTAATACCACATGTTTCGCAAATATATGGTTTCTTTTCATCATGATACCGCTTATGCACAGTGAGTAAATATGCATCGGCAAAGGTCCTCTGACATATCTCGCAAACAAATGGGCGTTCGCCCGTGTGGGATCGTGCATGCCGCACCAACTGGCTCCTTTTTACAAAACAGGCGTCGCAATCATCGCATTTAAAGGGTTTTACACTACTGTGTTCCAGATGATGCGTTTTCAATGCCTCCTTACTTGTGTAACACTGCCCGCAGTAACCGCAGCGATGTGGGTTTTCCATGTTATGGGAGCGCTTCAAGTGACCTAACAAATGGAAGTGACCTGGGAACCTCTGTCCGCATTCCTCACATGTACAATCCGATACGGACTTTTTCACCCTCACTCCCTTTGTATCCTTAACTCCTTTCTTCCTTTGACCTCTCGTTTTCTTATTTCGCCCGATCATCCGTTTTGCCCTTCCGTCAGCCAATGTTTGTGATTTAGCCTTAGGATGTGCTCGTATCATGTGCATCCTTAAACTACGCAAACTAAGAAACTTACAAGTGCATTCTGAACACTGATTCCTGTTCGATTTTATATCGTCTGAACTTGGCGAATTATTCCCATGTTCAGGATTTTCAACAACTTCATCAACGGTTTCATGATCAGTTTTATCAAGAATAGCTTTTTCATCTATGTTTTTGAACCCGAGCACTGTGTTCTTGGCAGTGTTTTCATTAGAACCTTCCCCAATGTTGATAGAAGTATCCTGCAATCCAGTTTTCTCATGGTCAGGTTGAATTGCCAAGAAACTGAACGGATCAATCGGCTCCAAATTTTTGTCCATCGAATGTCCATATCCGGCGTAGTAGTCAGTCCAAGTCTGTAAAGACGCAACGAGGTTACTTTGTTTATAACAAATGTCTCAATGTAATGATTTATCAATTAATGCATTCAACTTTTATCGTCCATGATCCAAGCAGTCTTGAGACGTGGCGCAAAGTAGACAAATTCGCCATCATTTACCTGGTTACCGCCCTGGAAAGAGAGAATAACAAACATTTTGAGAATATTTTTGGCATCAGCCTCAATTTGACTCAAGAAAATTTCATTGGTTGCGTAATAACTCACGAAATGTACACCCGTAAGTAATCAGTGCGAAGAAAAGAAAACCACGAGTCTATTTATTTTCAGTAAAATGCTTTATTTGCTTCAGTTTTTCACTTTCATGAGAATTTGAACTTACACCAAACTGAATTTACTGATACATA
Organism: Notospermus geniculatus; assembly: GCA_002633025.1. Taxonomy (NCBI): domain Eukaryota; kingdom Metazoa; phylum Nemertea; class Pilidiophora; order Heteronemertea; family Lineidae; genus Notospermus; species Notospermus geniculatus. The sequence goes on along the minus strand of NMRB01001786.1, from coordinate 53,625 downwards.
CAAAAGCACTACTCTATAACATTTTGTAATATCTGGGCAGTAGGCGCTGAACCATGTTCACAAATTGACAAACAAAACAATAGTAGACATTGCAAAGGATTCAACATATGAAATTTTGGTAAACTACATGCAAGGACAAACTACTCTGGGTATATTTTTGGGGTCAATATGCCCTGCTCCTGCCCACTCTTCTCCTTAAAAGCCGCCTCAATTAAGAATGTCGGAGCTAAAAACCACAGACAGTGCAACAATATGGACATGCGCAGCAGAACCTAAATATGCATGGACTGAGAAGCGTAGAGCAGTTTTACAGAAAGTCAATGATGAAATGTGGAGACCAGCTGAGGGTCAGTCATTTTGGAGAAAATACTTGGGGGTGACCCAAAACAAATGATTTACTTTGCTCAGCCTCATGGATATATGGGGATACACGTATATGTGCATGTTTACACAGAGTTGTTTCATGAAATATGGCCTCGTGTGCATGGCTCAAGGCCAAGGTCTACACACGGTTGACATATTGGTCGTACGATGGGGTATTGGAGTCGCATTGCTTGAACCGTCTCATTTTCAGCGAGGTCTTCCGAGTTGCCACAGTAGAAACATACTGGAATGAAGCGGCCGGCTCCTGTGGAAAGAAACATGGATTAGATTAAATAATTTCGTTATTTCTACCCTACGTGAGTAATATCTGACATAATCCACGTTTGTTTCGTATCTTCAAAGTTGCTCTCTATCACATGAAGAGCTTGACCAAGCAGGGATTCGAACCTGGAACTTCAGAGGTGATGGGCACTGACGTTTCCACTACACCACTCCGACAGTACCGACCCAACTTGCAGATACTGGTACTTCCTTACATTTGATAACCAACAGATCATATCTGTAATATACTTACTATAATATGCGGTCTCCATGGGCGTGCAGCAGGACTGTTGTTCCCGGACGACAAACTTATCATACAGCTCACAGTCCTCCAGAAAGAGTGGACAGCCACAAATGTACGTTATTTCACCCAAATACAGTTCCAACGCTTTTGTTTCTCCATCTGATGGCTTGTACATGCTGTAGACTACGCGTGGCTTACCGCATTCTACACATTCAACAATGCTGCGGGCCCTCTCTGCAATGGAACAAATATCAGCATGAAAAACTGTATAATTATCGACACTTGAAGCAGTTTTAACCCTAAGTGCACCGAATTCTTCGAGTAAGAACAGTGGCATTTCCAACATCTTCCAATATCACACCAAAAAGTACGCGTAGTTTCAAAAATCCAAGCAAGACATACCCGCTGTGAGAATTGGCCTATTTTTTGCGGTTTTCATAATACAAAACAACCCCCAGTCCTATAGGGTCAATGTGCAATACTGAGGCAACGACGCCGATCTACAATAAAGGCGCTGTGGTTTTGAAGATCTCCATGAGGAAATAAAGCGATCGGAATTGTCGTCATGCAAGCAAGCAGTCTTCGTGGCGCGTACAGAAAGAGGTTGGCGAATCGATTAGAGGGTTGTGGGTTCGAATCTCGGTGCCATCACAGATTATTTTTCGTTTTTTCTCATTTGGCAGCTGTGCTGAGATCTTTACTGTTCAAGAGCGTGGTGGCAAGTGATACCAACTGTGACTGTCCGAGAGGGTGTATCGTTTTCAGAGGTAGTTTGGAAGTGCCTTGTGGCTGTTCGTAATTTCTACCTCTGCCACTTGGGGTTTATATAAGTTCAGCTTTAAGTATCCTCCGAGTTGTAGAAAGCTCCTGCAACATTTTTTCAGGAAATGGCTTTCAACCCAGGCATCTCCTGCAGTACAATAGGAGCTGTCAGTGAGTTGACCAATAGGTGCCACTACAGCCCAATTCAATGCATTTAGCGGTCCATTCATTCTTGATTGAGCACCAATCAAGAAATTTTTCTTTTGTATTGGTCCACTAGAACTGTGCTGCCATCTTTTGGCAATATGTGCGGCCGACTGCTCCTTTTGGCATCCTTAACATTTTTCTCTAATACCAAAGCCTACTTTCGTTTTGTATGATCAAACATGCTTACCTTAGTTTTGATAATTCGGCCTCGTTTACTTCGCATTGGACTTGGTTCTTCCTGAACAGTTTTGGACGTCGACGTCTCTGAAGTTTGTTCAGTCGGTTTGGGTGCAGCCTGAAAAAAATGTGCACAATTTATTCAACAATCATTACCTGAAGCGGACAGTGCATGAAATGCCATCTTGGGTCGAACACATGCTCCCTTCAGCTGTGGAGCAAGTAGAACACAACCTCGGCCCTAACAGGCTCAGGGCATCTTATGCTTACCTCAATTTTTCTCCGTCGTCCACTGGTTCTTGGAGTAGCTGTTTCAGGTGCTGGAGTAATAACTGGGCTGATCGTTGCTATAGCGGGGTTGGTGTTTGTGGTGCTCTGAAACATTTTGAAGAAAAGTTATTTTCCTCCCTATGCTCACAAAATCACAAAACTTGAACTCTACATGAAGGCAAAACCGACATATCCTGAAAATGTACAATGAGAACTCACTCTTGTTTTCCGTGTGTTCGTCTCAACACTTTCTAGGCTTGTACTGGACTGAGTCTTTTCTGCGGCTTGCTGTTGGTCTTTTTCTTTTTCTTTCTCTTGTTGGGGTTTTTCTGTCGTTTTTTTCACTGGAGCATCACCCTGACCTCCGTTAGCACTCTGCTCAACTTCATCCGCCTGTCGGAGGAAAAGGAAGACGATTAACAAGATCAATTTTCTGAAATCCTTGGGAATGAAGTGGAAGATGTTCGATATCAAAGAACAACCTTTTTTCACACATTTTTCTATCAGTTCAATTTTATAGGATGTGAGAAAACTTGACAGATGATGTTGTCTGCTCGACAAGTTAAACAGTACACTATATAACAATGCAGTATACCATTACCTTGATGACACTCCTAACAACATGCAAGACTTTCTTAGCCTCGACAGTCTTTACTACAGGGCTTGCAGGCTTCACCACCTGGCTAGCAGGCTTCACCACCACCTGGCTAGCAGGCTTCATCACCACCTGGCTAGCAGGCTTCATCACCACCTGGCTAGCACTAGCAGGCTTCATCACCTGGCTAGCAGTAACAATTGGGATTTTGACCTCTTTGATACCATTTTCAGACATCACTTGTGCAGTAACTTTGACAGGCTGAAACATGGGAGGAGAAAATAGTTTAAGTACCGGTAAGTGAAGAAATTCGGAAAAAATCATGAAAGGCATGATCATTGAATACATCTTTTAGAGGTCTTGTCTATTCATGACTGTTGAAGGTCCCAAACTGTTGCTGTACATTGCAAGTATTGTCACCCTACAGTGAACTGTTTGAAGTGCCCAACAGTTATGAATACGGTAGACAACAACTCTATTGGAAACTGTCAAATTCTTGGATTTAGTTTTCCACCATTTTTTTAGTGAACTGAGTAATTTGCATATGCAATTTAGAAATTCTAAGACAGGGGTCTTCACATTGAATTCTTCCATTCAATTTTGCCACTACTAATACTACGACTCTGAGAACTCCAAGGCAGCCCATATTTACTGATCAATAAATGTGCAAAATCCCCCAAATCAGTTTTGTCTTATTTTGTGAGAGGGAATAGTCCATTGCATACATGTACATGTAGCTGCCTACCTCAGGAGACTTAACTGCCACTTTTAACTTTTCCGTCAAACTGCTATTCTCCTCTGTCAAACGTAATATTTCAGTCTTATATTTTTCTAATGTATCTTCAAGCTTTTTTCGATTTGGATCCAAATTTTGCACTTGATTTTCCAACTCCTCCACTTTGGCAGTCAAATCCATGTTCTCCAGAGTCAGTTTTGACAGCACAGTTTCGTTTTCTTCTAACTTTGACTGTAGCTCTTGAATTTTTTCTTCCTTCCCGCCATAAACATTGTCATATTCCTTTTGTTGTGATAATAATGCAGTAATAGTAGCTTGTGTTGTTGACATAGATTCATTTTTCTTCCGTACTTCTTCCTCCAAACGTGCAATTTTCTGTTTCAGTTCTATCACCACATGCTCTTTATTTTGTATCTGAGACCAGGCAGTGACAACCTGACTTTCGCGAGATGATAATTCCGTCTGATAGGCAGCGATAAGATTGTATAGTTCATTCCATGTTGTTGATAACAAGGACCCTTTCTCCTGCAAAGTTGTCAGGACTGTTGGATCCTCAACTGTCACTACACCAGGCTGACTGAGAAGGGTGTGAAGTTCTGTCCAAGCACTGCACAATACGTCCCCCTTTCGTTGTAATTCACCCTTCAGGGTATCAAGCAGGTTTTCAGCTGCTTCCTCGGGCGATGCTTTGATGTGTATCACGTTGACCGTATTTGACATGGTGGCAGATTAACCTCCTGGTATCTTCTGAAATGTGAATGTGAAATGATCAATATAATATCAGAATACATACAGATGCCATTTATTCTCCTCTCACAGACAACAATGTATTTCTATTAGAAGTAAGTACCGGTATATTAGGCGTAGGCCTATGTCTGTCGCAAGTGTAGCTAGGCCTATCACGAACAAAATGTTACCCTTGAAACGCTTTTTGACAGAAGGAATAAACTTAGGCCTCGATGCACGCAAGCATTTTACAAAGGGCAGATTCAGAAGAAGCCATAGACAGCTTGCGAAATTAGCAGCTGCCATCTTTTTTTGGTGACTTTGCCGTTGCTTGGGTTTTTTCAATGAGATTTTCCACTGTCAGAGGCGTTCAAAATAAAAAAAGAAAGGTCATACAGTAAGCCACTTCTAGAATTGCATAAAGATATTTTAGCAAGCAAGCAGCTAATAAAATATATTCGAATCATATTTGAAAAAGTTCGAAAATTTGGCCAAGTGGATGAAAAAAATGGCGGCCGCGAATTTCGCAAACTGTCTATTATAGACATGGCCCAGAATTAACGGGACACCCGGTCCAGTTTTCGACCATCTCCTAAAAATCTTAGCAGAAATCAGATGTAGCGTGCCAATAATTTTATTCTTTTTGGCCATTGGAAAGAGGATTACTTCTGGATATTGGCAATCCAAAAATTTTGGGACCCAAATGATCGAAGATTTAGAAAAGAGTGATTTTATTGAGGCAATCATCAGAAAAATGGTCAAAATTCGTGTGTGCGGCGGGCGTGACGTTACGTCATTGGCGTCACGACGCAACAGAAATCCACAGCTCTCCCAAGGCAAAACGTGTGTTGTGCAAACATAAGAACCAAAATTTCAACTTCAATCGATCTGTACACACGTATTGAGGAGATACACGCCGTATTGTTTACATGGGGATGATGTAGAGATCTCGTACTCCGTTTTGATGGGTGGTGGGTTCACTTTCAAAGCGTAGTTTTTATGCACTGGCCGTCTGAAAATAGGTGTCATGTCAATCTATGTAAACATAGGTCCGCTAATTCTGGGCCATGTCTATAATTAGTAGGCCTATTTCAGACCAATGGGGCCGATGATTTGTGAGATGCCCCCTCAATCACGCAGTCAAATCCGAGCATGCAGGAGACCTTTCGATGGAGAGGAATCGGCGGCATTCTGTCTCTCAGTGTCACAACGCATGTTCACTACGTCTTAACCATCGAAGGCCACCGCGTACCCAAATTCAGAACCATACGAAGCGCAGAACCAGAACAGAAGCGACGACGACGGGACGAACGTCGGACGGAACGATCGAAGGCGCTGCAATTTTTCGAAAAATGACATCAAATCTCTCTGCTACGCACGTAACGACAAAGTATCATTGACTATTGTTGCAGTATGATGGTACCTTGTTTAATGAATAATCAATAAGTGTAAGGCAAACTGCAAATCTTCCCACAGTTGCGTCAAAAACACCATAAATAGGCCCCTATCGGAGAAAATTTCCCTTTTTCTCACACAACGGCGGACGCCATGATGAATTTTTAGTCTACTGCGCATCCAATCTGCGCATCGGAACCGCGGTTATCTCGACTCCAGGACATCCACTGCGTCTCACTGTCCAGTAAAACACCATGGCCCGAACCGGGGGCCCGAACTTATAAAGGATGTCTATCTCTTAAGGCCCGTTTCCACTATTGCGGATTCCGCGGCGGTTTCCGGCGAGCGGTGCGGTTTTCACAGGGTTTGGTATAATCCTTCGATGGTTTAACAATACAATGGCCTATTGATTATCCCAATGCCTGTGAAAACCGCTCCGCTCGCCGCAAGACGCGGCGGAATCCGCTATAGTGGAAACGGGCCTTTAGACAAGTCTAACTCGCCAAGACAAGTCTAAATCAGTCGTCTAGCTTAAACTGCGATTACAGAACGATGTCCAGCTTAGACATGTCTAAAACTGCCGTCCAAAGATAGACAACGGTGTCTAAACAACAAAGGAATCGCAAAACATGCCAGGGGGCTTGTTTTGCAGTTGTCTAAGCTTGTGATTCATTAATAATTTCAAGTTTTATGGTCTTAAAAGGTGTCCTAGTGGCCCGAGATTATCTGCATGAACAGAAAATGTGGCTATGAAAGATATTCAAGGAAATATGCCGGAAAATTAGGTGGGCATTTACTTTTGACTAAGGGTGTACCTGTTGGACCTGACTAGCTAGACCGACGTCCTTGCGTTGTTCGAAATTCCGATAAACACGAGTGTTTTGGCAGACTTGTCTAACAGTTGTCTTACAAATGTTTAGGCTTAAACAAGTCCAAGTTAGACAGGCGAAAAACACCTTTTATAAGTTCGGGCCCATAAATATATCGCTGCCGTCCAGTAGGTGTGGATTGTTTGGTCGTTTCGTTAACGTTCATGACGTAAAATGGGTGGGTTTCAGTCATCAATACTCTAGATTCGTTCTTCTAAGGTTACTTCAGATATTCATGCTGTAGGTTTAGGCCCAGCCCACAATATAGACCACACAAAGAGTGTGCAGGGTGTGATCTCTAGTGCCCCTAATTATGCAGTGTTATTGAATATTTCAATGTTAGGCACAGACTCTTAATCAGAAAATGACCTAAAATCTACCAACACAATTAGAATTTATTCATTACCGGTAACCTTTTGGGTGGGGACTCGCTGTTTACCCGACGACCGGTCCGCCCGCGCAGTTAGTCATCTTGCAGAACGACACACTGGGGCCTGTTTCATAAAATGACTTAAGCTAAAGGTACCTTTAACCAAAGTGGAAAATGCATTGAAGTTAATGGTACCATTAGCTTAAAGTCATTTTATGAAACAGGCCCACCTGTTCATGTGAGCTATAGGCCTACTTCAGTCTTCAACTACGGCTCTGTTGGCATGTCATCTTCAAAACGGATTTATAAAACTTTGCCGAAGCCATTTAAATGGCAAAATATATCAATAAAAATTCTGTTCTAACCTTTATTTTTGGCCAGCTGACAACGAAACGTGACAGTCGACCGCCATTTTTCTTTCCCACGCGGAAAATCATGACGGGAATTTGGTAAGTGAGTTCTTCTGTAGGGTAGGCCGAAATCTCGTCGGTCCACAAGAATTTTTCAATTGGAGACCCGACTGATTGAATTGAAATCTCACTCGGTCCACTGGAAATTCAACATGGGAACGGTGGTATCCACAATGGAACATAAAATCGGGCGCAGGTTCCCGCTAGACTGGCCCCGGCATACCATCAAGACGCTTCGCTCGGGTAGGTCTGTTCACACCAAAACCGTGCCGCGGGCCGCGACGGCGGAAAACGACGCCCGTTCACCGCCGGGAAAATAACTCATTAATGGATTTTCAATAAAACGGTCACACCAAAGACGCGCGGCAAGCGAGCGCGCGTCATTTTTTGCCGCGCGTCTTTGGTGTGACCCTTTTATTGAAAATCCATTATTATAAGTTATTTTCCCGGCGGTGAACGCGCGTCGTTCTTCGCCGTCGCGGCTCGCGGCACCGTTTTGGTGTGAACAGACCAGCGAAATGGCGAAGCAGGTTTCGCCAGTGCAGTGGTGATGTGGCAAAAACTCTGTGGACCCATGCACAAACTGACCCGGCAAAATGAGCGATCAGCGCTGATTCAATCGCTCTCAGTTTGTACAGACACACCAATGCTTCCAGAGTAGGCCTATTTAAGGTTTTCGCCACATTGCTTGGCGAGGTTTGCTTCGCTTCGCTTCGCCATCCCCCCCCATTTTGCTTGCGCGCGGCCAGTTGCGGAGCACTGTTGGAGGACAGATCAGTACGGTGTCGCCATCTATACGTCTGTCAGCTCATAAGATCGGGGACGAGGATGATTTCAATTTCTAACAAACTGGATAGATGGCAGCACCACCTGGAGTGCAGTTTCATGATCATGAAAATGAAAATGTGAACAGAGAAACTAAAAAAGAACATGTTACTTCACGAAGTGGCCGCTGGCATTATTGACAGCGCGTCAAAGAAGGAACACAGTGTAAAATCTTTAGTGTTGAATAGCAAATTCAAGGTAATGTGCTCTTCGGCTCTGGTGAATAGTGTTTTTCAATGCACTCTGTGAGATCAGATGAGGCATTGAGGGGGCATCTCAAAAGTAAACTTTCGCCTAGTAGGCTCTAGCCCTGCTCGCTTGCGACGATGCTTGAGTTATTGGTCATATTGCGTAATTAGTATGAGACGGGTCGACATTTATGCGCCTAATCTGGATGATCGAGTTGAAATTCCTAGTCATTTCTTCAATCTAGGCCTATTTTAATTTTCAGAACATCAAACAACTTTATGCCCTTGTTTGCGAGACGCTGAAGTATCGCCAGGTCCTGGAGCAGATCTTGGATTCCTCCCAGCTGTTAAAAAGAGAGAGAAAACTTGCTGCTAAGACGAAGTCATTCGCTGCTGTCCTTCTTTATGATTTCCTGTTCGGTAAGGGGTTAAATACTGCTGGAAAATGGAAGGTGAGTGTAACGGCGTGGAGACGGAGTTTTTTTGAAGGCACAAATCTCCTGGTCTCCTGATGTGATTGTAAGAGCTCAAATATCAAAAATAAGTGCACATACTTCAAGAGACACCGTCATAATCCAGTCTCCGACTTCTATAATTCTCTCGTCATGATTTTCCCCGTATGATATCAATTCCTCTTCTTCCTAGGCTTGTATATTGAATCACAAAGCGGCCCTCACTACTGAGCTAGCTCGTGCTAAAATGAAGGCAGGCGCTGTTACGAATGAACAACTCATTCCGAAGGAAATTCAGGCGGCCAGTGTTGCCCTACCGAGGTATGTCCGTGTCAACGCGCTGAAGACCACACTTGACTATGTTGTGCAGCATTTTGTGTGGGAAGGGGCTGAAGAGGTGCAGAACTTGGCAAGTGATTATAAAAGGTTAGTGTTGACCCTGGTGCAATTCCTGAAGTCCTCAGTTTACCCAAGATGTTGTTCCCCTTTCATTGCAAACATCACTCCCCAATAGACTCTATCACTCCAAAAGAGTGCAGCACCTGACGGGTCAGCGTCATGATGTCCTGCACATCATTTCTGAACGCCATGACGCGACTCGCAAAAAAATCCAGTTGTTTCAACAATCATGACGTCGGGGAAATAATTTGATTTTTTTTCGTCTCGCGTCAAGACATCATGAAATGACGTGCGGGACGTCATGACGCTGACCCGTCAGGTGCTGCACTCTTTTGGAGTGATATCATCTATTCATTCAGTCCATATTCTCTTGAATGATACTTTCAGCTTTGTAGAAACTGTAAGAAACCTGAAACCAAAACAGTTCATCCGAGATATCCACGTGGAAAATCTCTTGGTATTTGCGCCTGGGACGGACCTCCATGATCACACATTGTATAAATCTGGCCAGATCATTCTGCAAGATAAGGTAAGACTTTGTAGATAAACTGGTTGATAATTGTGTTTTCCTCTTTATTCTTCCAAGTCCTTACTAACTTAATGTACTCAGCACGAATGCTGAACAGGACACTGAAATCTCCTGGATAACCACTTCTATGCTGAATCCCCGTGGTGGCAATGTAGCGGGACAGCACCAAGTGACACAGAATGCCAAATTTGAAGGGCTTAGAGGCAGAGTGGGCTAACCCTCAGTTTAGTTTGGACCATTATGTAACTGATGTGGATACAATGTATCCATGGCAGAGTGGGCTAACCAAAACAAAATTTTGTGGGTTAACCCACTCTGGCTCTAAACCCTTCATTTGATCTTTTGCCTGTTGTATGCATTAACTGTTCTTTTACTGTACTTGCATATTAACCGAGACGTTCTCAACTTGTGGCTCATTGATGACATTTTCAGCCCGATAGTTCAGTACTTGCACATGACCAGAACTTGCCATGTTTTGAGGCGAAGTTTCCGTGTTGACTTGATTCTGGGATATTACAGGCGATTCTGGAACAGTTTCTAAGAGTGACTGAGCCTGAGAAATACCACGGGGGCCTATTTCAGGGCGAGCTAAATTACACTTCCGAGATTCTAAATGCTTTTGATACGCCCCCTTTGTGGTGTACGATTTACCACACTCGCAACTGAATGGGCGAACCCCGGTATGCGTCATCATGTGCTTTTTTAAATCACCGGGTTGTGAAAAACTTCGAGTGCACTCTTCACACGTATATGGCTTCTCGCCTGAATGGGTGCGCTGGTGTAGTTTCAAGTGTTCCAACCGCTGAAAATATTTCCCGCATTCATCGCAATGATATCTTCGTTCACCAGTATGCGTCAAAATGTGACGCTTAATGTCGTAATTACGCCTAAAGCTAATACCACACGTTTCGCAAATATATGGTTTCTTTTCATCATGATACCGCTTATGCACAGTGAGTAAATATGCATCGGCAAAGGTCCTCTGACATATCTCGCAAACAAATGGGCGTTCGCCCGTGTGGGATCGTGCATGCCGCACCAACTGGCTCCTTTTTACAAAACAGGCGTCACAATCATCGCATTTAAAGGGTTTTACACTACTGTGTTCCAGATGATGCGTTTTCAATGCCTCCTTACTTGTATAACACTGCCCGCAATAACCGCAGCGATGTGGGTTTTCCATGTTATGGGAGCGCTTCAAGTGACCTAACAAATGGAAGTGACCCGGGAACCTCTGTCCACATTCCTCACATGTACAATCCGATACAGACTTTTTCACCCTCACTCCCTTTGTGTCCTTAACTCCTTTCTTCCTTTGACCTCTTGTTTTCTTATTTCGCCCAATCATCCGTTTTGCCCTTCCGTCAGCCAATGTTTGTGATTTAACCTTAGGATGTGCTCGTATCATGTGCATCCTTAAACTACGCAAACTAAGAAACTTACAAGTGCATTCTGAACACTGATTCCTGTTCGATTTTATATCGTCTGAACTTGGCGAATTATTTCCATGTTCAAGATTTTCAACAACTTCACCACCAATGGTTTCATGATCAGTTTCATCAAGAATAGGTTTTTCATCTATGTTTTTGAACCCGGGCACTGTGTTCCTGGCAGTGTTTTCATTAGAACCTTCCACTACGTTGATACAAGTATCCTGCGATCCAGTTTTCTCATGGTCAGGTTGAATTGCCAAGAAACTGAACGGATCAATCGGCTCCAAATTTTTGTCCATCGAATGTCCATATCCGGCGTAGTAGTCAGTCCAAGTCTGTAAAGACGCAACGAGGTTACTTTGTTTATAACAAAAGTCTCAATGTAATGATTTATCAATTAATGCATTCAACTTTTATCGTCCATGATCCAAGCAGTCTTGAGACGTGGCGCAAAGTAGACAAATTCGCCATCATTTACCTGGTTACCGCCCTGGAAAGAGAGAATAACAAACATTTTGAGAATATTTTTGGCATCAGCCTCAATTTGACTCAAGAAAATTTCATTGGTTGCGTAATAAC
>NMRB01001786.1:14723-30077 GCA_002633025.1 Notospermus geniculatus | reverse complement strand
AGGTCAGTGCTCCACTACGTTACGCTATACTGACTCTGCCAACATACGGCCGAACTATTTCCATATCCTCCGCGGCGCCCACGATTGGGCTGCCAGCACTGGAAACTCCAGTGAAAACGCTGAATTACAAGTGTTTTGGATGCCTCTCAACAATCCTTATTTTCTTTGGCCAGAAAGTTCAAACATTCAAGCTGTTTTGGTCTTAAAATCAACTGTTCATCGTATCTTTTCACACATCTCTCCAAAATCGGATCCACGCTGTCAAAACAGTAGCACGTGTCAATGTTTACAAACACGGAGATCATGTGCCGAGTATCTGGCCTCTGATTGGTCGAGCGCCGAGACGGCTCACGGCATTTGCTCGAAACTGCGCAAAGTAGTGCGCAAAATTCCTAACATCAAATTAATGTTTTCCTCCATATTATCCCAGTTTGTGGCTATAGAATGAAATAATAACGATTATCAAAGTCATTGGATGCGTTTGACGCTAATATTTTAATCTGAAAAGTGGTTTTGCAAGAACCTTGCAGAAGTGAAGAGGGCGTTTGTTTCCAGAGGCATTATTAGCGACCGCCATATTGTGGAGCGAAATGCATTCTGGGAACCAGTTTGCTTTCAACCTAGCGGTGACTGAGGGAACCAAAATGCCTGGAGTGCAGTTTCACATGTTTCATGATCATGATAATGAAAATGTGAACAGAGAAGCTAAAAAAGAACATGTTACTTCACGAAGTGGCCGCTGGCATTATTGACAGCGCGTCAAAGAAGGAACACAGTGTAAAATCTTTAGTGTTGGATAGCAAATTCAAGGTAATGTGCTCTTCGGCTCTGGTGAATAGTGTTTTTCAATGCACTCTGTGAGATGAGGCATTGAGGGGGCATCTCAAAAGTAAACTTTCGCCTAGTACCGGTAGGCTCAGCTCTAGCCCTGCTTGCGACGATGCTTGAGTTATTAAAATTGGTCATACTGCGTAATTAGTATGAGACGGGTCGACATTTGTGTGCCTAATCTGGATGATCGAGTTGAAATTCTTAGTCATTTCTTCAGTCTAGGCCTATTTTAATTTTCAGAACATCAAACAACTTTATGCCCTTGTTTGCGAGACACTGAAGTATCGCCAGGTCCTGGAGCAGATCCTGGATTCCTCCCAGCTGTTAAAAAGAGAGAGAAAACTTGCTGCTAAGACAAAGTCATTCACTGCAGTCCTTCTTTATGATTTCCTGTTCGGTAAGGGGTTAAATACAGTTGCTGGAAAATGGAAGGTGAGTGCTTGGAGGTAGGCCTATATCCTCCAAGGTGAGTGTAACGGCGTGGAGACGGAGATTTTTTGAAGGCACAAATCTCTCCTGGTCTCATGATGTGATTGTGAGAGCTCAAATATCAAAAATAAGTGCACATACTTCAAGAGACACTGTCATAATCCAGTCTCCGACTTCTACAATTCTCAAGTCATGATTTTCCCCATATGATATCAATTCCTTGCTCTTTTTCCTAGACTTGTATATTGAATCACAAAGCGGCCCTCACTGCTGAGCTAGCTCGTGCTAAGATGAAGGCAGGCGCTGTTACGAATGAACAACTCATTCCGAAGGAAATTCAGGCGGCCAGTGTTGCCATACCGAGATATGTCCGTGTCAACATGCTGAAGACCACACTTGACTATGTTGTGCAGCATTTTGTGTGGGAAGGGGCTGAAGAGGTGCAGAACTTGGCAAGTGATTATGAAAGGTTAGTGTTGACCCCGGTGCAATTCCTGAAGTCCTCAGTTTACCCAAGATGTTGTTCCCCCTCATTGCAAACATCACTCCCCAATTCATTCCAGTGGCGGATCCAAGGGGGGGGCGTGCCCGGCGCACGCCCCCCCCGTTCAGCCGCCGAGCAGCAAAAATTTTGGAAGGCATATAATCAGACCTCTGATTTTCAGCAAAAAGAAAGTTCGATTTGGCCTGCCCAGGTGCCAGGAAATCGCGTTTCCGGCAGTTTTACCCCAAAATTTTCGGCGCTTCGCGCCTTCGGGGCTCAGGGAATGGGGTTTGCCTATTCCACGCCCCCCCGTTTGGCAACTCCTGGATCCGCCACTGCATTCAGACCATATTCTCTTGAATGATACTTTCAGCTTTGTAGAAACTGTAAGAAACCTGAAACCAAAACAGTTCACTCAAGATATCCACGTGGAAAATCTCTTGGTATTTGCACCTGGGACGGACCTCCATGATCACACATTGTATAAATCTGGCAAGATCATTCTGCAAGATAAGGTAAGGCTTTGTTTGTGGATAAACTGGTTGATAATTGCTTTCCTCCTTATTCTTCCCAATGTCGGTATAATAGCTTTATCAGCTAATGTTGTACTTTTATTTAATCCGACAATAAACAAATCTGTATTCTGTATTCTTCCAAGTCCTTAAGAAAATAAAAATGAAAATAAGCAAGAAGTCAAACTCCAGAATTCACAAAATTCCAAATCCACAAATTCACAAAATTCCACAAGTCCACAAATTCACAAAATTCCAAGTCCTTACTAACTTAATCAGGGGTCTGATTATATGCCCTCCAAAATTTTTGCTGCCCGGCGCACGCCCCCCCCCTTGGATCCGCCACTGCTTACTAACTTAATGTACCCAGCACGAATGCTGAACAGGACACTGAAATCTCCTGGATAATCACTTCTATGCTGAATCCCCGTGGTGGCAATGTAGCGGGACAGCACCAAGTGACACAGAATGCCAAATTTGAAGGGCTTAGAGGCAGAGTGGGCTAACCCTCAGTTTAGTTTGGACCATTATGTAACTGATGTGGATACAATGTATTCATGGCAGAGTGGGCTAACCAAAAAAAAATTTTGTGGGTTAACCCACTCTGGCTCTAAACCCTTCATTTGATCTTTTGCCTGTTGTATGCATTAACTGTTCTTTTACTGTACTTGCAGGCCAGCTGTTTTCCCAGTTACATCCTTTGTCCACCCCCTGGAAGTCACGTGATCGATTGTTGTGCCGCACCAGGAAACAAAACTAGTCATATGGCAGCCATTATGCAAAACAAAGGGTAAGGTTGATGAAGGAAATGAATGAGGTTATTGCCACTTCTCCACGGAAGATGTCGCTGCGACTGTACCAGGCCTTTTCATTCTCTTCAGGACGTCATCTCAGTGGCAATACGAGGTGCGAGCATGAAGCCACAACTTCACGTTAGTGTGATCGTTGATGTCCGTACAACGTCACAGTGGAAAAGTTGATACAGCCGCAGCGCTATCTAATGATAGAAAAAGAATGGATACAACCCCATTGAAATACAATGCAATTCGAAAATTTTCGATGTAAGTTGACTCAGTCAGTCTATTGATTGGAATCTGATGTCTCAGATCTTATGCGTGCTCACTAGCTGGTATGAGTGAAGTCTAGTAAATGCTTTTACTTCCAGAGAAATTTTTGCCTTTGACCTTGACCGCCACCGTCTGAAAACCATGAAGAAGTTATGTGATACTGCTGGCGCCACCAACATCAACTTCATACATAAAGATTTCCTGACGGTTGACCCTAACGACAACAGATATTCCTCCGTGGAATTTGTTTTGGTGGATCCGTCCTGCAGTGGCTCTGGTGAGTCCCAAATTCTGTCTGTTAGCAGCAAGATGACCGTCGTAGTAGCGCAGCAAAAAACCCATTAGTGTCTGGCATATCAGCTCAGAGGTTGTGGGTTACTCCGTTGGACCCACTAGGCTACTCATGTGATAGAGAGGGGAAGTGACGCTCTTTGACGGCATTGGTTTCTCCAGATTCTCTGTTTTCCTTCTGCTTTCATTTAAAATGCCTAATAATGTCAGTTAAAATGCCTAATATTGTCAGTTAAAATGCCTAATATTTTGATCAGCAGTACTGTGAAATTCTGTGTGCCCATGAAATGACCACCAAAATGCTTTCTCTCTCCCCTTCAGGAATAGCAAGTCGCCTCAACAGCTTGACGGATGATGAAAATTCCACTTCAAAAAGTCGTTTGGAATCATTGGCCGAATTTCAAAAATCGATTGTGAAACATGCGATGTCCTTCCCAGAAGTCAAAGTTGTGACGTACTCCACATGTTCCGTCCATCGGGAAGAGAATGAGGACGTTGTGGCGCATGTCCTGCAGAATTGTGCCGGGAAGTTTCGTCTTGCTCACGTTTTGGAAAACTGGGAGCATCGTGGCGATGGTGGGGGTGAGATTGGAGAACATTGCATTCGAGCTTCGCCTGGCGAGGATTTGACGAATGGCTTCTTTGTTGCATGTTTCGTTCGGACTTCATACAAGTCATTAAAACATCGGACACAATCAGGTCCATTGCAGACGGCTAGCCATGCAGTTACAAAATTGTCCTCTGTTTGTCGTTCTGAGGAAACAGAATCTGGTGGAGGATGCGCCGGTTCAAAAAAAGATGGCGCTGAATGGATTGAAAATGAGAGTCACAAAGAACAAAAAAAGTTGAATGAAAAAGGAAGTCCAAATATGGAGGAGGAAGATGAATCTGCTGCTCCAGCGCCCGAGGGTGAGACTTCTCAGACCAGCAAAAGAACGTTAAAGAAGAGACGATACCGTCAGCGCCAGGCGTTAAAAAAGGAAGTGGCTGCAATGGGGATTGTTTCTGAAACGCACAAGGAAGATAAGTCTGTTGCTCCTGTGCCCAAGGGTGAGAATCGTCAGCCTAGCAAAAGAACGTTAAAAAAGAGAAGATACCGCGAGCGGCAGGCATTAAAGAGGAAAACAGCGGCAGACGGGACCGATGAATCTGATGCTGATAGTTCTCAAACGGCAGTGGCTGGGATCCATGATTGTTCAGAGGTGAGTCGAGATGACGGTGTGCATGAAGAGGCTGCAAAGAAAATGCAGTTAGTGGCGACTGGAAAGGATGCTGTGTTTGGGGATAGAAAAGGATTCGTTCAGCCGATGGATAAAAATGAATCTCGAACTGATCGTGTTGAAATTGACGACAGTATTGAACTTATAACGCCGAGTATTGGTGAAAAACCAAGTGTGAATTTTGATAGATCTGTTGCTGCCAATTCGTCGCAGGGGGGAGAACATAAACCAAGCAGGCGAGCATTAAGGAAGAGAAGAAACCGCATAAATCAAGCTTTAAAAAGGAAAATAGCAGCAGTAGAAACTGCTGAACAACAGACCGAAAGTGATGGAATTGAGACTGCTGAACAACAGGCTGAAAGTGATGGAATTGAAAGGAGCAATAAAGTTCAGAAGGTGTCAAATCAGTTTGGAAATCTTCAGCGAAATAATCAAAATGAATCTGGAACTGATCACGTTGAAATTGATAACAGTATTGAACTTAAAACGTCGAGTATTGGTGAAAAACAAAGTGTGAATGTTGATAGATCTGTTGCTGCTGATTCATCTCAGGGGGGAGAACATAAACCAAGCAGGCGAACATTAAGGAAGAGAAGAAACCGCATAAATCAAGCTTTAAAAAGGAAAATAGTAGCAGTAGAGACCGCTGAACAAACAACAGACCGAAAGTGATGGAATTGAGACTGCTGAACAACCGACCGAAATGATGGAATTGAGACTGCTGAACAACAGACCAAAAGTGATGGAATCGAAAGGTGCAAAAAAGTTCAGAAGGTGTCAAATCAGTTCGGAAATCGAAGTATGGATGTGCGAGATCTTCATACGTCAGTAGTTGCTGGTTTACCTGAGCAGGAGAGCATCTGGGTAGTTATGCGTCTTTGAAGAAGAGAAAAAACTTGCATCAACGTCTGGCATTGGAGAAGCAAAGATTGCAAGAACAAAATAATGAACGCTGCACATCCTGAGTCAGGGGGCGTAGCTGGGGGGGGGGGGGGGTAAATGCCCCCAGAGCAAAAAGGAACAAAGCAAATTTTTCGTGTAAAAGGTCATTTTCCCTCTGCAAGCGAAGTTATTTTGGTGTCAGATGTTGGGAAAATGCATCTGAGAGGATGAAGATATTCAATATTTTTCAGAGGACCCCAAAATCAATTTTGCCCCCTAGGTCATAAACGCTACCTACAAGTACGCCCCTGTGAGTTTACCAGGGGTTTTGGACTCGCTCCCCTTTGTTGTCGGTCTTGAAACTGATTTCAAATGACCAACACAAAGGCTGCTGATTGGATTTTTGTGACTATCTGTTTTTGGCTTTATTATAAATAAAAGATATAACAATGTCATGACTCGTCAATATAATGTACACTGCATGCAAGTAGGCTTACAGACACAAGAATACATGTATTAAATTATTTCCTATGCTTGTACAACAGCTCAAGGAAATTTTTAATACTTAATACGTATCTGGCAAATCTGCATAGTGGACGGCTTGGAAAATACTGAAATAAATAAATTGATGAGAAAGAATACAGTAAATTTGAATGTGATCTGTCATGCAGTTTTCTGCATCAAGCAGCTACAAACATGTCAAAAATGGTTCTGAGTACCGTAGTTGGAAGTCAAAAACTCCCTAAATTCTTTGAGACTTCCTGATTTCTGGTTGCTTGGAAGTTGAATTTTTCCATTGATTTGCACTAGATATGATGGGCCGTATTCAAAACGGTGATCATCGCGCGATTAAGACTTCACTAAATGCACACACTTCCACCATGCATATGACGAAGTTACACACATTTAAGTCATAAACACCCTTTTTGAATACGGCCCGATATCATTTGCAACAAGGTAGGCCCACCAGTAAATATTTCATACATGTAATTCTCGGTTGCTTGTGGTGTGTGATCACTTCCACACTAAGAAATTCATCTCAAAATATGAAATGCCGTTGCGTTCGGAGCATTAGACTAGATTGGGTTGCAAGTAATATTCTAAAAAACATGCATTTTGATTGGTTGATAGCTATGATTGATATACCAGTAAACAAGTATCTGTTGTTTAAAACTGACAAATCTGAATGGAGCTTTATATGTAAATTATGTAAAACATGATTTGTAGAGTGCTGCACCCAGCCATCAACGCTGCTCAACATCACCGAAACCAGTGGAGGTGAGGAAATGGGTGCGATCACGCCGAGCCCGCCAGATGCCTGTGAAGTACCAGCAAAGAGCGTGATAAAAACGCCTAAAGAAGTTATCACCGGTGCAACAAAATAACGCCCGCCAAATACTGACCAGGAGCGTGATTATAGCACCCATAGAAGCTTCCTGACGAGCGAGACTTTGACAAAATATTGTTTTGTTAACATTCTGGATGGAAAGTCCCTTAGTGTGATTGCAACAGCTGATTTGATTGGTTGTTTCATGCATTGTGTGTTTCCGTGAGCCAATTTGAACAGACAGCGTATATCTCGCTCTTGGCAACGTCTTTGTCTGTAGTCTCGCTCAATCACAAATAGGCTATAATTCCTCCAAGATATGACAAAATGAGCCCTACATTAGCATAGATCCTGGAGCAAGCAAAATAACTCCTGTGGCATGTAAACCCTCCCGTGGAACACCCCACGGGATCAACTTCCTATTTTTGGATAGCTTCCGTGGAGTGTCCCAGGGGAGTGATCAATCACTCCCATAAGAAAATGTCCTCGCATCACTGCGAAACATATGTAACTTAGGAAGCACGCAACAGACAATAGAGAGTCCTAAATTGTGATCAACTCATATCAGTGAACATACCACACAGAATCTCAGCAGATATGCAATTGTTGCCATGGCAACAGGTTACCATGGTAACCTGACTTGTCATTTTTCCGATGAGAGGTCAGTTTGGGAAGATCTTTGTTACGGAGTTATCAAATACGCGATTATTTCTTTTCTGATTTTTTCTTCTGCATTTTTTCTCTGGCGTTCGATAAATCGTATTTGAATCCTTCTTTTCTAGCTGCGCTCTCTCGTTTCTTGACCGTTTTCATGACTTTATTTTGTAGTTCTGTGCGTGTAAACGGTCGTTCGTCATCACTGGCCTCACTCGCTTCAGACTCGTATTCATCTCTGAAAGAGAGAAGAAAACTTTATTTGAAAACATAACTGCATGTAAAACTCAGATGAGCTGCTCATTCAGCGCTACAAGGAGCATTTCTAACTGCTAGGCTACCTATTTACACACCTGGGTGGAGAGAGGCTAGTGAGGCAAAGAGACTTGCCCAAAGTCTCACGCCCAGTGGGATTGGAACCCGGGATCCTCTGACCGCTCGTCGGAGACCCGAACCACTACACCACTGTGGCTCCACAGTAGAGCCTCTCTTAACAGACACTTCTGTCAGGAGTACATCTCTCTATCAAGGACAGTGTGTTCAGTCCTCACAGCACCGATCTTTCCCGAAGGTGTCCTTTATAGAGAGAGGTTGCACTGAACTCACAAGTACAACATGTGTCAGTTCCAAGGGTGTCCGTAGAAAGGTTCTACTATGGTGTAAAGTTAGCACTTGATTACTCACCCAACAGTTGGTGCCAAAACGTGCGGTGGTGGCGCTGGCGGCAGCGGTCCCTCGCCAAGCAATCCAGTTGCAGCCTTCGGATCATATTTCTCATAATCTTTTGTAGCGATGTATGTCTGGATACCGAGGAGTTCGTTCGTTCTTTGTTCAATAATACCGAGGTACTGAACCATGTTGTTATCTGTCACGCCCTGTTGTGCTCCTAACATGTCATCAATGGCCGTACGATCGCAGTTAATCTTTTTAAATAACGAATCAATTCCCGCACGTAACTGATCCAAAATCTTCATGACTGCTTTGTATCGTTCCTCATGCTCATCTGCTTGCTTCGAAGAAATAACCTGTTTTTCTTCCAGCTGTTTCATGATATCCTTACGCTGCGCCTCCATCTCAGCGCCTTGATTCTTGAATTTCATGATTTCCGTATTTATCTGAAAGGAGTTAGAAGATATCCAACATAGAGCACAAAAATGACACAAAAATGATAGTAAAAATACCGGTAAAGTCGTCTCCGTATTTCGGAAATTTTCGACCGCATGAAAACTCTCCAGCTGAATATCAAGCCAATAATGCCATATTTGACGCTCGGGTCTCGTTTCGTTTTCAAACATAACCTAACCTACCTCTTCAATATGATCCTGCAGCATATCAATCTGATTATTCTGCTCATTAACATAATTAAACAGTGCGAAATTCTGGTCTTCTGTCTCAATGAATTTTTGGACGAGTAAGTTGAGGTTCTCTTCGTCCATTAGTTCTTGTATTTTGGTGAAAGCGGCTTCATATGTCTCAACCGAATCTTCTTCATTTTCTCGCTTTCTCCTAGCTTCATTAGCTGAAAAAATTTACACAATGAAATCAAACAAGGACAAAACTAAGTGCAGATTCGAAATTTCGATTCGTACTGCGGGACTTCATCTAGCATTCAAAGTACTCACTCCGACTCTTCGACAGGTAGTCGACCATGCCGATGACGACTAGAAAGTGTGCCACATGTACACTAGTGAGCTTTCGCAACCACCCGGCTAGGCCCTACAACAACGTTTATCTATTGTTCGAGTCAACTCACACAATAGATAAACGTAGTCGTAGGACCTAACCGGGCGGTTGCGAAAGCTCACTATTACCTCATGTCATGCACCACATTAGTCAATGACGTAATTTGACGTCACTACTCCACCATCAAGATGACAGAATTTTCCATGACGACGTCACCTGCGCAAGCTCTATACCCCTCACTTACCCATTTTCTGTCGCCAGGCAACCAATTGCGGATCCTCCTGTCGTTCCTGTCCCTTGATGCCCATGAATTCTTTGAGTTTACGATCGTGTTCGATGATTCTGATCAGCTCCTTCATCTCGGCGTTGTGTTGTTGGAGATCTTTATCAGCCTTCTCTCTCAAAAGGATCATCTTGGCCTGCGCTTCGTCCCTGGAGAAGAAAATACCGAGGATGATTATGCGGCATAACCCTGATCCTTGTGGGCAAGTAAAGCTGCTAGGAATCCACCATCGATTTTCAAGCTGATTTTGCGTTGCGACTTGCTTTGCAACTGGGTTGCGTTGCAACTGGGCACTCGATCGCCGTAGTGGACTCGGAAGACGTGATTTCCACCAATGGCGAAGATGAGGTCAATTTCAGTCAGCAATTGGTCGGCGACCAGTATCAGTTCCTTGCGATCATATTCAATCACAGGTAGCAGGTTGCAAAGCAAGTCGCAATGCAGAAAATCAGCAGTGGATTCCAAGTTTTATAGGTGCACTATTATCCACTGTCTGAACTTCGCTATCACTCAGATGTCTGTGGGCCTAAAATAGGCCTACATGGACAACAATTGATGGTTGGAACAGGTAAACTCACCTCGCATCATAGGATTGTGTCGAAAAGTCAATCACTTCACCGATATCACGGCGGAGCTGTTGCAGTTCTTTATCAAGCTTTTTATAGATTGTCTCAAATCGTTTGCGCTCGTTACGAAGGCTGTCGATTTCCTCACGGAGGTCGGCGTTCACTGACAGGGCCGTGTTGAACTTCTTGAGGGACTGTTGCATAAAGAATAATGGATATTTTAGAAGTTACATGTAGGTACCGGTACTAATCAAAGGCCGTGCAGGGCATCACTCGTCAAGTACCGAACCGTAGCACACTACATGTTGGTGACAGCAACAGGTGTAAGTCTGTTTCCAACCAGAAACCACAGGGCACCGCTCGTCAAGTACTGAACCGTAGCACACTACATGTTGGTGACAGCAACAGGTGTAAGTCTGTTTCCAACCAGAAACCACAGGGCATCACTTATCAAGGACTCGCCATGTTGTGGACTACAACAGGCTGCTCTGGTTTCCTCCTGCATTCGAGTGAGTCCTGGCATTGTTATCATGGAGCGAAATACAGTGGAACCCCTCAGTCTGACCACCCCTCTTACTTGACCACCCCTCCAAACTGACCGATTTTTGTCTGTCCCAATGAAATCCTTCACATTTTCCATTAGCTAAGTCGACCACCCCTCTACCCCGACCGTGACCACCCAGATGGTGGGTCCCAAGCTTCATTTCAACCCCTCTAAATTGACCACGACCACAAAATTGTGTGCATTTGAACATGGGCTCTTTTGAAATNATCTTTTTTACCTGATCCAGCCTGTTCTCCAATGTCCTAGCTTTTTTCGACACCTGGACTGTGTGGGCCCGACTCATGTGGATTCCGCCCATTTTCTTATGTTGTTCTTTAATCTTCTTTTCCCATGCACGAATCTCGCTATCAAGCTCCATATGGAGGTTGCGTTCATCATCGATTTCTTGTTCAGTGTAGTCTGAAAAAGTGGGTTTGGTTAAGGCTTTCATCATATCATAGAATAAGGAACTTGACTTGGTGATGTATTTATAACTCAGTTTTCTCTACACCAGTTAAAAAAACGGCGGCCCGCCCCTCTTAAACATACCGACGGTAAAATCCGCCCCTCGTAAAAATGGCCCGCCCCTCTTAAAAAGTTTGCCCGCACTTCTTAAAACTTAATTAGAGTGCTCAATTATGCATCTCAGATGCTCAGAAAACACATCTCAGAGCGCCTCAAATCCAAGTTTCGCTGGAGGAGGCCCCCGGACCCCGCCGCCCCTCTTAGACCAAAACCTGTGGAGAACGCTGTAACTGAAGCATAGACTACCATTAGAAACTGACCGTAAAAAAAACAGAGAAAAAGTTACCTTTTTCATCAGCGAGATTAGAGAGCTCATCACAATTTTTGTTGTCCCGAAATTCATTGGTGCGACTTTCTGCCAGCCGCAAGTTGACCAACAAGTCCCGTTTTTCATCCTCCAGTTGTCCAACTTCATTCCTGTATTTAGAATATCAGTATTTAGATGACTGCACTATCAGACATGAGAACATTCAGAATAGCACTACACAATCAAGTAGAGATGGCAGCACCAACTGGTGTCCGGAATTTATCCTGCCACTACAACAACAGTTCAAAACTGCTAATTGGCTTGCCCTGGGTACAATCATAGGTCTATATGTATATCAAAGGAATCATGGTCCAATTTAAAGCTGAACTTCCAAAAGTTGAGCATCACTTTAAAGCTGAACTTAAAAAAAACTTACACTCAGTTCAAAGTTCAGTACCGGTGCCGTAGTTCACAGCTGAGCTGAGATCAGCATAAATTAGAGTGGACTGGTACCTTCTTTATGAAATGGACGACTTCAAAACTCGTTGTTATGATTCTAATTTACACGAATTTAAAGCTGAACTATACTACAAATGCCAGGAATTGATACAAACTTCTGCTTCCTGATCAAATTCTGCGACTCTTCTGTATAATCTTCACGCTGACACTGCATGATACGAAACTGCCTCTTCAACTTCTCCAGCTCCTGCTCACGCTCCGTGATACCTTCTGCATCGACATCGCTTATGTCAGAGCGGGCACCAGCTGATCGAATTCGTGGCATGATTGGGCTGTGGGTGAAAGAGAACATAATTTATTGCATAAAGATCAGAAGAAGGGTTCACATCTGTCCCTTGACCAGGCGCGGATCCAGAGGGGGGTTGGGTCGTGACCGCCTGCTCGCCACCACCAATTGTTTTTTTTCTCAATAATTTGCAACAATAAGCAAAAAACGCAAGGATAAAGCTTCTGTTTTGATACTGAGATGCCATATACTAATAGCTAGAAATCGCGTCTCCGGCCGGGTATCTTTGGCTGGCGCCCGCCTGCCACGACTGCCCTCGGCAGCCCCCCTCTGCCCCAAATCCTGGATGCGCACCTATTGAGCCAATTAAGATTCATGTGCCAATGAAGTGAAACCCAGTGTGGATGCAGATGCGAGTCCCTAGAGTAAAGAATCACAAAAGTAGGTTTCCTCCTACAATTTGACATTCCAGTCATCACGCCTACCCGTTGGCCTATTTCTCTCATACAAAACACTAAAGCTTGAATGATGAATAGGCCTAAAGTTTTGGCTTTTAATTTGATTTAAACAGGACCCTGGGACTAGTGTGTGGGCCAAGCCTGTCAGAAATCCTATCATATCCTAGCCTGAATAACATCACATTTGATTCTTTTCTGTATCAAAAGTCACATCAATCATATCGTCAGTAACTTCACATTCGGAACAAAAGCTGTAACGGTTCATTTATCGTCTACCTACCTGTCTTTTGATACAATTGAGAAGAGATATGGTCCTGCTGGCCTGAAAAACTGTCTGTTATGCCCATACAATGTGTACACAGTTGCTAAGAGACAGAAATAGGTCACGCTACCTCGTCTGGTTCCACCGACTTATTTCAGATGGCGCTCGCACCACAACAATCGCCACCTGGTGTATGTCAGTAGAACCAAACAGTCCGCTACCTGACCTAGAGACTGATCGCTGAATTACGGTCTTTTCGCCCCATGGACTTTTCGCCCCCATTCGCACCCAGTCAGTTCGCACCATCGGTCGGACTTTTCGCCCCCAAAAATTCGCCTCATAAATAAATCCGTTAAAAAACATGAAAATGACGATATTAAAACATGGTAAGTAGCCACAAATCATGAAATGGATTCATTCCCTGGCTATGCTTGGNCCTAGTACATACTAGCGGAGTGGCTTGAGGGCAAACGACCAGTGACCGTCGTCAATCATTTGAGCATTAAAGTAAAAAAGCTGATTTAGTTCTTAAGTTGAACCATATTTTGTATCTAGTATCCTTTATTAAAAAATTAATAATTTTTTTTCTTTCACCACAGCACCTCATAACGGTGACGTGGCAAACTGTATGTCAACACATTTTCATGCATTTCTTCCTTCAAATCACGTCATAAAATACCAAAAATCATACTCAATGACAGATGCACATGACAAAGTAAATAGTTTTTCTTGTAGATTAGATTGTGTAGATCAAAGTTTGTTCAGTTCTTGCGGAAAATATTCTGTACATATCTTGAATTTCGAGTTCTTATCCTGCGTCCACCTCAATCGGGTTTGCCGCCGGCGCCCGCCCCACCATGCTGCACCGCCGCCTACCGGCCGAATGTCAACTAAAGCCGCCCATACACGGCGCAATATTATTGCACAATATGGGGCCCAAATGGGTGGTCGTGTGCTTTTCACATGATGGGTAGAAGAAAGATTGGCAATAATATTGCCCATTGTGATCCTCATATTGTGCAATAATATTGATCGTGTATGGGCCGCTTTAACCTAGTGATTTCTGTTCCTGCATGTCCTGGGTTTTTTATCCGCGAGCCGAGGCCAGGCAGGTGTGGGATGGGAGGGGGATGTTGATGCACATTGTGGAGTTGTAAAAAGAATTTGGAATAGGACTAGGATAGGAGCTGTCGTCACTGGTCGGTCGGTTGTTGTAGATAAATGTCACTGTGGGAGTAGGCTAGGCCTAGGCCTACTACGACGCGTGCCGTAGGCCTAGCTTGATGATGATGAGCACCAGTCGGGAGAGATTCAACACATTCGCGTCGTGTGCTAGGATTTTGCCATCTTTTGGCGATAAGCACGGCTGACTGCTCCTATTGAAATCAATGAAATCACAAAATGTTTTATTCACAATAGGCCTACCTGTTACTTTTAGTGTTTGTGTTCAGTTTCTGTAGGGACACCATCTCTGAGAAGAAAATGTCCATCGTAGGCCCTATGACATAAGGCCTACTATATAAGGCCTATAGGCCTCGTCCTATTTGAAAACATTACCAGCCCTGCAGTTGCTGCCATTTAGCAGTGAAGTGTTGTTATAATAATAGGTGTAGTGCAGTCAAACAAGTTTTTCACCTCATCTCATGACTTGTTCCGGAGACTTGTTAAGAGAACTTTCTGCATCACCACACTTTATTTAGCCTTGGCCTTGACTATTAAATTTTTTCCCACTTTTTCAGGTGCTCCCAGTCCCAGTGAGTTTTGTAGTAATTTTCACTTGATCTGGAAACACAATGAAACGTGGACGCAAGAAAGTGCTTGAACCAGTGGAAAAGCGAATCCGTTTCAAGAAAAGCACGTTCTTGCTTTGGCGAAAACTTAAAGCCGAGTTGGGCTTCGGGCAAGATGATGATTTTGCACAATATCTTATTAGGGTCCGGGAGCTCGAGTCCATGAAAAAATGGACATCGATGGATGCAGACTCAGATAGGTATGCTGAACATCAGAAACTCCATTCTTAGCTGACTAGAATACATGAAGACATGGTCTTGCCAATTCACCAGTTAAATTCCTGTTCCTATCCTAGTAAGCAAGGGCTAGGCCTGACTGGGTTCAGGGTTCATACGCATCCTTGAAAACCTTGATTATCATTGAATTTTGCTATTTGCCTCCAAGGGCCTTGAAAAGTGCTTGAATTCTGCACAACTTTTGTCAGAGTCATTGAAAGTTCTTGATTTCTTGTGTTCTTCCTTTATTCTCTCAAGTCTGGCCCACGTGATTACCAGTATGTTGTGATTTTAGGACTTATTTCTTTGCAAAAATCTTCTGTCAGTGTACCAAAAAT
>NMRB01001785.1:119079-144971 GCA_002633025.1 Notospermus geniculatus | reverse complement strand
AGCTGATTGTCAAAGCAACATGGATGCAACCAGTTCACCGAGTCGAGATTTCTCCTCGATTCCGGGGAGTTTTAGCGGATATATTCACGCCTAAGAGTGTTCAATCCGACACGAGTGACACCATTGATGACGGTGTCGGCCGGTACATGCATGTATGCCAGGCAAGTTGGTCTTTTCTCAAAAGAAACCACAGAATTCACTGACGTTACACCGGCACGGCGGCGAGTTCCGCAGTCCGGCATTATGTTAATGATGCCATACACACAAACAACCTCCTCATCGTCTTAAAACTGAGTTCTTTCTTTATTATGAGCCACTTCGATAATGTTTCTGGACAGTCCACAGCCGCTGGTCGGCATTTGCTACCTTTTTAGGCCGCCCTTTCCCTTCTTTCACTTCTCGCTTCGGCATCCTGTCTGCTGCGGTTTGCACGACCATCTCAGCGTTGACAAACTCAGCGAAGGTAGCGTACTGCGCATGCTCAGAAGCCAGGAGCGGAAATCGGAAGTTCCATTTTCGTGGGCGGTGAAAATGATCGGGTGCCAACTTTTGCTTGGCGGTTTAGGACCACTTTAAGTAGGTCAACAACCTACTTAAGTAGGTCAACTTGAAAAGTTGGTGAGTAGGTCAACTTGATAAGTTAGTAGGTCAACTTCGAAAGTATGTCAACTTTGGGAATAATTATTGCATTATCATTAAAGAAAAATGTGCAAGTTTTGTGAATTCAAGTAATTCAAGTGCATAACATGGAGAGCTGGCAGTAGCAACAATCTCAATCCTGACACGAACGGTTTGGATATGTCCAGTACACACACTCAAAACTTACTTCAATACTCTGCTAGAAAGTATTGTTTTTTTCAACGTGACGAGACCCTCTTTCCTATCTGCCCATGACCCACTTGACAGGTTGGCAATGATCTCCCCAATATCCTGAAAGAATAAGAGACAAAAGTCGCAAATCGTGGCAATTTTGTGGGACAGTGGGCAACACCGATGCCATCTTCAGTTCCAAAACCACGTTAATGTTTTCAAGGTGCGTGATGGTGTGGGACAAGCATTTCAGCAGTGCTCAGGTGACAGATTAACAGCCTCTCAAATGGCCAGGAAATACCGGTATGCACAAAATTATGCACCACTGCAGGCCAACGAACATTCTGACAAAAAGATTGAAGCTGGGACGAGAACTGTCCTATGTTTCAGGACTGACTGCAGTGTTGTTTGTCAAAAACCATTCGTGAAGATGGTGTCATGCTGTGTAGACCCCGCCAAAGATTGTTAGGGCAGAACTTTACACAAGGGATGGGGAAGTGCAACAGAAGGACTTCGACTGTCAACACTTCATTTTCTTCGAAAGTTAGGTTTCAGGATGTGCAAAACAATACGAGGTCTGGAAAATTAGATTGCTATGGACAAGAGTTAACATAGCAACCAGTGTTGTAACTCAACTGGGCAGTTACCATAGCAACCACATAGTTAATGGCTGTCATGGTAACAAGGTAACTCAGAGGTATGAGGTAGGTAGATTAAGAAATTACCGAAAATTTGACAACACATAAGGCTCAGTATAGCTGAAATGAATATTTTGATCAGTTGGGAAGTGTGGTGAAGTGACGGTGATTTAAATGATCAGATGTGGCGACACTGACTTTGATATTGGGAAGGATATAAAGGCCAATTTACACGATACAATTTTTACATCCGATTGTTAGATCCGACACGATCGTACGTCCAAATCAGTTCGTGTTAACTGCACATACGACAAAATTTTATGGCCTTTGTGGCGTAGGATGCACAAGACGGATGTTCTATTTTCTTCCGATGTCGGACGAAGGATGCATGAACTCGGCCAATCAGGTGGCTGCATTGAGGTCATGTACTTGGTGCGCTTGACGAAGAATGAGTCTCTCCGTATTGACGGAAGAACAAATCGGACCATGTATACAGAATTTCCGATCCAACAGAATCATATGACAAAATCGCGTTCGTCCGAATCACACCGTGTAAATTGGCCTTAAATGGGCAGAATGATGAATGATAAATGATGACGAATTATGATGGATGATGAAATGATGATGATGATGATGATGTGATAGAAGCATAATGGGATGATGCTGATCAGCACAGCTAGACGACAACGAGGTCGTTACCTTGCCAACAGGTCTCTCATCCTTAGGCTACAAACAATTGAAAGATTAGACGAGGTTTAGTAACAGTGGGCGAACGCAAGTGTGAGTGGGACATTCCAAATCCACGAAGACAGGATACTCGCGTTGTTGACCACCGAGGTGGAAAGCAGGTAGAAAACTGGTGAACCCCTCCTGCACCTAAGTGTCTTGGAACTTTCTCTGAAGCTATCTGATGGGTGTGTACATACGCGGATCTTGACTTTTTGAAAATAGTCATTTAAGATTGAGACGACGTTTGTACTAATCTTCACAAGTGAGATTTTTGCTAATCTGCACTAATTTGCACCTATTTTCATCACAGATGCTATAAGTGCTAGTGTGTAACATCGAAAAACTAGTGTTCATACAACATAGAACAAATCCATGTTTTTGTTTGTTTGCTGTACTGGTACATTTACAATTTTGACAACAGAAAGGACAGAGTAGGCCCCAGAAGATTGAGATGACACTGAGATGTGAAGGTAGTAAGAAGGCAAAATCAGAAATGAGAAAGGTACACTACAGAGGAGGAGCCAGTCCTGAATGAGGCCCATTGCCTGGATATGGGCAGCTGCAGGGATACCGTACTTTTCTTGTTTTCTGAGCTTGAAGTTGAATTATCCAGTAAACCAAGGAATGATATTTCTATTAGTATTAAGACTACTAATATCATAGCCACAGATACTCTAAAAGTTTAGTACTCAAAGAAAATCTTTAAAATACGACTAAAATTTATAAATTGGAGTCAAGATATTTTTGTTTGTTAGTCTTCAACAGACGTGCTACATTAGTAAGGCATAACTTGCACGGTGATTGACATGTATGTTAATGAGGTGAGTTGACCTCTGACCTATTTAAAGCTGAAATTGACACTAAATGGACAAACAAATTGACAGACGACGAGAACAGAGACTAACGAAATTGAAAGTGAGAAGATGAAGATACTAGAAATAAAACCCCGGCCTACTTTTGAAACTGGTTTCGGAGGTTTGCTCCAAGCTTGTGACTGGAGGTCACATTGAGGCAAAAGAAAGAATACGCAAAAAATCATGAAATGAAACGTAAAATTTAAACGACATGTCCCAATTATGTTTAATTCACACATTTGTACAATATTAATTAGTTTGTTAAAACGGTGTCATGATGTCATTTGTAACGTAAACCTTTGGCATTCTGTGTCAAATGCACTTTCCCAGTATACCAGGATTTGGCACTGTCTAAGATTTTCTTCTACAGCAGCAAATTGAGGAGAAACATGAGTTAGAATACATGTAACAGTGATTGATATGGTGAATCTCATCACCACATCTACTGAAAAGACAGACAGACAGACAGGCAGTCAGACACAATAGCATGGTTAGTTTATTTCAAAGATTGGAGACAGAGTATAGAATGTTTCACAGAACAAATGAGGGGACTCATTATAGCCATTTTCGAAAATACTGATTTGACGATGAGGCGCCATCATTTGGCAACACACCTAGTTCCCCGAGTGTTAGCGCCATCTATATTCAGACTGTCTAATGAAGTTAATGTTATTGCAAGCAGGAGGCCACACTTATTGACACAACACGATTCGTTTGACGAAAAAACATAGCGACATAAAAACTACCTTGACTTGGGGAATTTGCCAATGGGGCGTCCGTCCGTTGTTGTAATCTACGTTCTGATTGGATGATAGAAATGAGAGAGATGATTGGTTAGTGAGAGAGCCAATGGTGGGAGAGTATTTTGGCAAGATGGTGAACATGAAGGATGGTGGGTGATGTGCCTGGAAAAAATGGGATTAATACGGAAGTGAAGTGGCCCCGCCCCCACCCCCACTCCACACTCACCCCCACCTCCACCCCTGGTTTCAAAATAATGAAAAGAAGCCCTTGGTTTAAGCCCAGAAATGAAATACAGACTTACTAATACTAGACTAGAAAACACATTCACCACAGACCAAACAATAATGATCATTTTTTTCTGTTTCTATCACCTAAGACAGTCCGCATACATAGCCACCCAGAAGAGGGCAAAGTCAGGCATGCAGTTCACAATATTCAGTCCCTCTCTCCAAGTAATTCTCAGCAGAACCATCGAGTGGGGGGGGGGGGCGTGGTTCTAAAACAGTGCAAGGGTTTGTGTCTAATCCAACGAGGGTTGAATATTGTGAATGAATAAAACATAACAGAGAAACAAGATACTGCAACATACGAGAATTCAACTCAGTAAACCAGTGAGCCAGATCACCAGACAGACGAGACAGGATTCTCTTCCAAGCTATAGAGCTTGTGCAGCGGCTCATTATGACGTCACTTTTGACCGGCGGTCCACCATGCTGGTGGTCAACGACAAAGTGCGCCACGTGCAGATCGCGTCATGGTTGAAGATGCAACACTCCATTTGGCTGACGACAAACTGCACTACGTGGGTCGCCGACATCATTTGACGTCAGTTTGACCGGCAAAATGGCGGATTTTTTCATGATGACGTCATCTGCACAAGCTCTATAGAGGTTTCCCACGTGACGTCATAAAGGGGTTTTCAACACAAATGGCAAAATGTAGGCACTCCAATGCTTGCTATGAAATTAGATCAGAGGATTATAGGCTGGGTGTAGAGTTAATCCCTGATCTCTATTCAGAGTGGGGTTAATCCTTTCAATAAGAATAGCCTCGGTAAATTTTCTTTCAAATTGAAAGGAACTTTACCAGGCTAAGCTGATTAAATAAAAGGATTAACCCCACTCTGAACAGAGACCAGGGATTAACTCTACACGCAGCCTGTGACCCTCTGATCTAATTTCACAGCAAGCAATGGAAACATTTCTGTACCCCATTGTTTTGGAGATATTCAAGAAAAACTGCTGTCC
This sequence comes from Notospermus geniculatus, assembly GCA_002633025.1. NCBI lineage: Eukaryota > Metazoa > Nemertea > Pilidiophora > Heteronemertea > Lineidae > Notospermus > Notospermus geniculatus. Next base: position 139,949 of record NMRB01001785.1, on the reverse strand, counting down.
ATTTACTTTTTTCCATGAGTGTACATCTTTTCGCACTGGGACCTGGGGCCGTATGCATAAACCATCTTAAGTGTAAAAGTTCCCTTAAACTATTGTTCCAAACAAAAGATAAGGGAAATTTTACACTTTATATGTTTTATGCATATGGCCCCTTATTCACAAACCCTTCCATAACATGCAAGAATGTATTTAGCCTGGTTTCTCCTCCCAGCCGTATGGCTTAGAACACAGGGAAGGACAGAGAACCAGTCAATTTATGCCACCACAGGTCCTATAAAGGTTTTGTGAATAAGGTCACTAGTTATGTTCCATGCATTACTTCACCACACTGCCGCCGATTAGCCCCCGAGTGATGAGTCTGTGAAATCCACCATTACCAAACTGTTGACCAGTTGGACGTGTGACATTCTGTCATGATTATGAACAAGCTCATGCTGATATGACGTGTCCGTGGACGAGTGCAATCTGCCACCATGCATCAAAGAGCGATAGTATTTTCACAATCCAGCAACTATTCACCAAATTGGTTGAGTTCTCAACTGATTAAAATTTGACTGGGATATAAATAATTTTCCGGTGTCTGTAGAACGTCAGGAATTTAGAAGTCGAGGAAGCACCTGGGTGCCAACCCAAGATATTTGACATCTGGTCACGTCTCTCTTGTGGCTCCATCTTTAGGCCCGTTTCACATCGAAACGTGTTCATCACATTTAGGCCAAAAACAGGCAGAAAAGAGGAATACTTTAACTCATCTACCCCAGAGTCCAGCACATAGGGCATATTCTGTCAAAATTTTCTCACATTCTATGATACGAATTGAAAAAAATTTGAAGAAAGATTTTTCTTATCAACCAACTGAAGAATGTTTCTTCAAATTCCTCCTAATTCTCATCCAACGTTTGTAGACAACTTTGACAGAAGGTACTGTCTGCTTTAAGCTGGGGGCAGATGAGTTAAAGTACTCTATTAACAAGACACACCAGTCGACAACGGCCAAAAAAATTGAACGACGACATTCATATTCTTAAACAACACATCAAGAGTAGCGTCATTTTAAAATCTGACTCGGGTTTCACAAAATCTTACATCAGCCCCACAAAAACAGACAAAATCCCACAAAATCTGACAAAATCCCACAAAATCTGACAGAGTCCCACAAAATCCCATGAAATAAACAAAAAGAAATGAACTCGATATTTGCACCTAAACAGTACAAGTAGTTAAGAACACACAGGATATAGAACATTGCAAAATTGATGAAAATTTCTATCGCTACCAGGTTTAGTAGGGAGACATCACCAAAAACACACAATTCTCACCCTTTTTAGCTTTCTTTTATATGGCCTAAAGTCATCCTGCAGAAAGTTGAAACGAGGTTAAAAATCAACATGGTACTTGCATGCAGTTAGATGCATTTGCGAACTCCTGTCGGTTTCAGCATTGTGTGTTGATTTCAACGGTTAAGTCAGATGCTTAACGAACACAGGCACAATGAACTCACAGAGCAGAGGCATGTTGATTGCAGAAGCCAGAAAAGAGGCAACACAAAATTTATGTCTGTTGATACGGTCAAAATCTCACAAAATGTTCTTGGTTAAAGCGCTTCACCTGAGAATTTCTCACACAAGTTCTCTCAATGCAGTGTTTCTGCCAGGAATTTTTCTAAGGGGGGGGGGAGAGAAAATTTGACAGAATTCTTCATCAAAAACATGAATTTTGACTTTTTAAGGGGGGACATCCCCCCGTCCCCCCTCTAGCGGAAACACTTCAATGGGCAATTCACCATTGTTGGTTTCCTTACGGTTTCAGGGTTTCGGCCAGAGGGGAGAATGGAGAGAATTCCATCCCCAAGAAAATTATTTGGGGATAAATCCATCCCCAAATTTTTCAGAAAGAATGGATTTTTTTTCTTTAAATCTTGTCTTTTTTCATTTCAGAACATCATATTATTATACCATCATGTCATCTTGCAGTCCTCTCCATGTACAATGTTTTGTGAAAAAACTCCAAATAAAAAATCCAAAAAAAAATTTTTTGAAAAAATTTTTTTTCCAAAATTTTTTTTGAAATTTTTTTGGTCCATCCCCCAATTTTTTTTCTGGTGGAAACCCTGTGTTTACGCATGACTGTCCATAGTTTTCTAAAGGCGCTCCTCCACTTGACAGTTTTTTCGCAGAAGTTGGCTCACAATGGAAAATTCAACTGCGAGCAGTTGTTTGTGTCATTGGTCTCAGCGTAAGCCGTAAGGAAATAAACAATAGTGAACTGCCCATTGTGAGCCAACTTCTGCGAGAAAACTGTCAAGTGGAGGAGCGCCTTAGAGAGCCAACTTGCATGAGAAAACTCTCACGTAGAGGAGCACCTAAACAGACAAATACATGGACCTTAGCAGAAAACGGCACGGCCTTGTTGGCTAACTTCATTTGTAAACAAAGCAGAAGAAAAGCCACAACAATGCAATCACAGCCGACAACACAACAAGCTGAATAAACAAGGTGCCTCAGAACTTATTAGGTGTTTTCATCAGGTCTGCATGTAGCAACAAGGACTGGGGTTGTGTCTGTCATATAAGCAATTTTAGCAGACGCCAATTTCTGCCCAATCAGATGACATTTTCTGCCCGAGCAGATTACATCTTCTATAGAGCTTGTGCAGTGGCTCATTATGACGTGTAACTTTTGACTGGCGGTCCATCATGCCGACTCAACGACAAAGTGTGCCATGTGTAAATCACAGCTGAAGTCACATATTACTCCATTTGCGCCGACGACAAAGTGCACCATGTGGGTCGACGTCATTTGACGTCAATTTGACTGTCAAGATGGCAGATTTTTCTGTAATGACGTCATCTGCACAAGCTCTATATTGAGTGGAGAACTGTGAGCTCTAACTTGGCTCATTATTGGCTCTTTAGATAATATTGGATTATTTGTATATAATAGACATGCTGTGAAAGTCGGCCATGACAGGTCAGAAGGGGTAAACAAACCTGGGCCTAGTGCATTGTACAGACGGTAAGCACAGGAGCCAACTGTACAAATGCACTAGGCCAAGGTTTGTTTACCCCTTCTGAGCTATCATGGCCGACTTTCGCAGGATGTCTATGTAGGAGGAAACCGGAGCATCCAGAGGAAATCTACGCTGTCAGAGGGAGGTGCTCTCTCTAACACACAAGTACCAGGTCCGACGGGGAAGAACTTCTGCCCGAGCAGACGACATCTCCTGAAGGTGTTGGTACAACCTACATTTAGTAAGCATTAAATCACACAAAAGCAACGACAGCTACGAAAACACTGATGGACCCGATCCTTACCTCTGATGCACGTCCGTAAGAACTATGCGATCGTTCGGAACATACACTAGATGTCTCACTGGCATTGTCTTCACTATCAAAGGTGTCATATCGTTTCCTATCAGTCGTTAGCTGGAACAGAAATCACAACGATTACAGCAGACGGACAGAAGAATATGAACGTTCCAATCAAAATGAGGACTTTAAAACGACATCCAAACAAATGTACCTTTCAAATGTACACCGAGTCCAGCGGTACCTGTAAATCTTTCATTACTTTGTGTGACACTGCCGCCTTACAACGGGCACATATTAAAATCGCACCACAATCTGGACAAGTGTGTGGAGGCCTAACAGAAAGAATCATCAAGACACGAGACAGGATTTTCTTAACCAGCAATTTTCTCTTCAGTAGTTTAAACATATTCGTTTTCGTCATAGTATCTTTGCCTTGAAGGCGAGACGTATACTCACCAGAGCTTGTGCTAAAAGTTGTTCAGAGTCGCGGCCTGTGCCGAGAACTCTCTGTGCTGCTCCAGCCGAGTCTGGAGGGAAAAATAAGAATGCATTACGAACATGTGTTTTCGATCAAGGAATTAATCCTCAGAAGCTATCCGTCAATAACATACCAGTACCGCATCAAAGGCAATGAAACTCCCAGTAGCTCAATGTGGCAGATTGTACGATAGGTCAGGGACTGGTGAGCCATTAGGGACTTTCAGCAAGACTCCGTATCGTCGATCCGTGTCACGTATGACGTTTCGAGCTAATGCATTTTCTATTTAAGTCATACGTGATACGGATCGAAGATACGGAACCTTGCTGAAAGTCCCTTTTAACTCATCTGGCCCCAGGTGTGAACAGATGGCATCTTTTTTTGAAGTTTTCTAAAATCTTAGGAAATAAATTGGAAAAAATTTGAAGAAACATTCTTCAGATGGTTGATAGGAACAACCTTTCTTCAAATATTTTTCAATCAATCCCATAGGATGTGAGAAAACTTTGATAGAAGATGCCGTCTGCTGGACTCTGGGGCAGATGAGTTTTAAAGACAGCAGCACACCAGCCGACACTACAAGTGATCTATCACCAGTGAGCGAAATCGGCTGTTGACGTCAGGTGTGAGCTGGACAGCGATGCGTGGAATCCTCTCGCCAGCAATGTTCTCCCAATATCAAACAATACCAAAGCCGACATCGCCTAGTCTGCGCTGACTGGCGAGAATATCATTGGCAAGTAGATCGTTACGATGTCACCTGATATGCTGTTGGCTTAAGTTTGGGCGATACCGAGGCTTCAGCAAAACAATCGGACTTACTATTTTTTTGTGAGATTCGCTGTGCATAACCGATACGACCGCCACACGCCCCTCTCTCACAGCTCCCAATCCTTGTCGGGCTCGACTCACGACTTGCACCCTGGCTCCGTGGGATTTTCGACCTCTTCTGACTATTATAAGACGTTGGTGTCTCCACACGATTGTACGTCATGTGGCTGAGACGCGACGACGGTGAACCAGACCGACTGCTCGCTGGAATGAGTATTCAAAACATCAGAAACAGACTCGTCAAGAATAAGGAACTTCACATCAAAAACACAGAGTACAGTTTTAGATAGGCACACGTTTTCTCCATTCCATACCGCCGAGCTCACTAAATTAGGCACAGCACTGCAAAAGTTCATCCCTTATGTGAGAACGGGATATAGACCGTTCTCAAATTGACGTAAACGACATAGATCTGCGCACTTCCGCCGAAATCTCAACCACAACCTCGGTCTGAAACTGAATGACCTAACGCAGACAACCCCACGACACTGACTTCGAAGATGCTGTGTCAGAGTCGATCATTGCTGAATCATGGATGGCGTCACGTTACCCGGTTTCAGATCGAGGTTCTGGTTGAGATTTCGGCGGAAGTGCGCAGATCTGCGTATTCAAGAATCGTCTACTGGTGAATAACTGACATTTTAAACTGAGATGTTATCAAATTAGGAGGCTGGGAACTTTTGGATCTGGCGTATTTGCTTTTTTTACACGTAGCTGAAGCAACTAAGTCGTAGCGAAACAAAAAGCAAATTTTGAGAAATTAACTCAACGGGATTTGCAAATTTGAATCAATAATTAATGATGAGCTTAAAATTTCAAAGAAAGCAAAAAGCAAAACATCAGGAAAGGTTAAAATGAGGTTGTGCCCCCTATTGGCAGAAGCCATCACCAAACTTAATGAATCTGAATTAATCACATTGATAGGCAACTTACTCATTTCACAACTAAATTTATGCAAATTCTATCTTTATCTAATAAACCAACTTAACATAATTTATGTAAAATAATGAGTGGTGTTTTTTATAAGACTGCAAATTAGGTATAATAGGATACAAGGAGCTGGTCTTTGCTACCCTCAAAACGTGAGTAATCTACCGAAGAGAAACTACTTTTGCTACGATGACACACAAAGCGCCGTCGGTGGCCAAAACTTGAACTAACATCTACCAAATGATATCTTACGTTGTGACTGCGAGGCCCCGATCCTCGAACGAGGCCGACTCCGCTCCATCGCTCTAATTGGGGACACTTTGTTACCACGCGCTAAAAACACATAAAAATTGGGATTAAAAAAGGTAATTTTGGCACTTTTTGCGACATGAGCACCAAGTTTTCACTCCAAAGACACAATATCTTACAACTCACACAATAAAAATTCACCAATCTTGAAGAGATGAGGAAACCGTGAGAATACTTGAAAAGTGACAATGCCACCTGGTGGACAAATTATTCACCAATGTGTACAAGCCAATTTGGGACCATGCACCAATCATATCAACACAGACTGCTGTCCGGGAACTATTACGCAAGCACACCCCATCAGGCCCTTGTCATTTCAATCCGACTTTGTCCCAACCCACACTTGGAATTTTATGACATCACAGTACACAGTCTCAATCCTCCCATGAATAAACACCCCTGAAAAACTTTGACAAGATTTTGATTTTCAACCAAACCGAGCCCAATTCAAGAAGCATACAGTTAAGCAGGCCATACACGATCAACATTATTGCACAATATGGGGCCGAAAAAAGGGGCATGTGCTTCTGGCATGATGGGTGAAAGATTGGCAATAATATTGCCCATTTTGGTCCTCTTATTGTGCAATAATATTGAACATGTATGGGCGGCTTTAGACACCACCTAAAGCTGAGAATAACAAATAGCATAAAATAGAACTCCACAAATGAAACGCAAAAAGAAGGCTCCTGATATAAAATTGCAAAATTTTGATGTAAAATTTTTATAACACATAAGCCTGCACAGAATAAAAGACAGGGACCAAAGTATGTTTTCAAGAATTATAGGGTTCACTTATTTTGAAATCAGGTTTAAGATTCAAAATTACGTTTAGAAAACACTGAACATTCATCATGGCGAGCGAGGGCTGATTGGATTGGCAACACAATGTCAGCCACTTTCAGAAGGGGTCTGAAAATGGTGCCAAGCAGGTGAAGCACAATACATGGAGCAGCCCAGCTGGTAAGCTCTTCCGATCAGTGATGATCACCCCACTGCAATATGATACTCTCAACTTTGTATTCTGCCACCATTCAGGGCAATTCTCCGGTAACGGAATTACAAATCAGAGCAAAATTTAGTCATATTTTTTGCTCCCACCCTTATCTGGCAAATACGATGGATACGAAATCAGTCATATCCTGGGCATATTGGGCCAAAATAATTTTGAACAGGTTCAAACCCAGTCTACAATTCAAGCTTAAGGAGCAGTGTTGCCCACTTTGGTCGGTAACGGAATTAATCAGAGAGGCAGTGCAAAAACAGTCACCAACTTTTAAAAAATTCCTACACAATACCCGCAGAACGTATGATTACAAAAACAGTATGATAATACACTTTAGGTTGTCAGTTCTCAGTTCAGATATTAACCATCACCAAATCTTTCTGCTTCTGAGAGAAATTAACATTTCTAAAGACAGTTCGTGGTAACGGAATTACAGTAACGGAATTACAAAAAGCTTCTTCCGAAAAGAAGGCTTCAAAGTCATATTCATCCCAACTGTATTGTGTTGTATTTGTCCATTGTTCCTCAATCAGGCCTTGTAGATGTGAAACCAACCAAAACGCCATGGTTTTCATGGATGTAATCTGACCTATGACAGGCTAAAGAAGGGTACCAAAACAAGGTCATGTCAGGACATTCTGTGCAAAAAACATGAATTTTAATTTTCATAAATTTATCTTGCCTTGTAACTGAAAACACTTCACATTATAATTTTCAGCAGTGCTGCCTGAATCTCCTAGATTTTTTGCTGATCTGAACGAGTTGTAATATCAAAGATGAAAATAAAAATTTGATTTTGTAATATCCATTCTCTACTGGAGAATTGCCCTTCAACTTAACACTGGGCCTGTCCCGGTCATCAAATAAACCACAATAGAACACACCTACTTTTAATACTAGAGCTATGAAACGACCTGTATATACAGTTTTGCCCCTATGTACAGACCCCAACAAAATTCTGCCCAGGGTGCATCTACAACGTTTCACGCATCGAGCAACCAATGCATTTAATGTCAATACACGCACATGTACATTGAATGTGTGCAGTACTGTTCCTCAATGCACAGACCCCTTCATAGGATCTCAACACAAACGCCTGCATCGGTTTTCGAGTGCACTGTGCACAGAATGTACATTAAAATTTTGACCCTGACCCTGGGTGGAATTCCACGAGTTGCCGATGCACCCAAACCACCATGACTTCACCAGGAGCAGAAGCGTGTGAAAATGAGGTGACGCATCAGGAAAACACCGGATTTGAATGATGGGGGCTTTCCAGTCAGATCAAAGAACTCGACAAAATATTCTCTGTTCACGAAAAGGATGTCAGGAGGGTATGGCATGTTTGTGCCATGACAAAATACAGATGCCCTTGGCACAAGAACGACTCTGAGTTGCCACCATTTTTGGAAACTGACGAAGAAATTATAACTTCACGAGTCCACCGACAATAAACTTTTGGCTGACCAGTGAGTGCTGGATGAGCATTGTCAGGAAACGAGCGTTTGATGATTTTGACTGAGAGTTTGAGCCTAATGCCGTCCTCATTATCATAATATATTTATTCATTAATTTATGTTTTCCAAATGCGTCGATGAAGGGAAGGGTTAAAATGACTCCTGTATACCGGGTATGGGTGGTAACTGGTTCTTATGATGCCATGTATGTCGTTTTTTTAGGTGAACTGTGATAGAAGTTTTAAACGGGGTATAAGACAACATGAGCAAAAGAATTGAACATGTTGGAATTCACAAATTCAGGACGGACGCGTGGGCAACCTGGATGTAGCACTATTCTGGTGGATGCCTGCGACACATAGCCACATTTCTTTAGGATATGGATTGGATAAGGAAGGGAACAAGAACCAGGAAACTGCAGGAAGGTGAGGAGGATTTGGACTACTGTGTAACAGACAATAGCATCTGTTTTGTTATAGCATTTGTAACAGACTATAGTATCTGTTCTGTTATTACTACATTTGTAACAGCCTATAGCATCTGTCATTGCACTTGTAACAGCCTATAGCATGTCTTATTGCACTTGTACCAGGCTACATCATCTGTTCTGTTATTTGAATTGTAAAAGCCTATAACATCCGTCCTGAATGAGCAAATCGAAATCAAACATCTGAAAATGTTAGTATTTTTATTATGGTTCCCGATCACTAAGATCGGGAACCATATTGTTTTTGGTCATGGTGTCTGTGTGTGTGTGTGTGTGTGTGTGTATGTGTGTGTGTGTCTGTCTGTGTGTCCAGTCTGTCACGCCTCCATATCTTATCTCCTTCAGCAGCTACAGCTCTGGTAACACATCCTACCCCTAGGTTTGTCAACCTGGGCAATCCAATGAGCTAATCATTTTCAACATCAGATGCCTCCATCATGATGTAATCAACATATCAGACTTGATATTTTTTCCGTCACGCTTTTATCTGATGCCATAACTCGGCTCCTTTAACACCTAGTGCAATGGAAATAGGTTGTACCCTTAGGTTTTCATACCCTAGGAATCGAATGGACTGATTACTTTTGATCTGAGATGTAGGGGTCATGGTGATATCGATATCACAAATTTGATATTTTGAGATAACTTGCCATATTGTCAACTGAGCAACATGAAACAAGTCTTAGTTCATGCCTACTTATCCAAGGACTGGACTATGTTGAAATTCTCAGCCTCCAGTGTCCGGGTGATTGAGATATCATGAGATTTGATATATCAAACTTGATAATTTGAAATATCTCTGCCTGTGTTAGAGATAGAGGCATGATATCACCCATACTTTGGTTATTGAGGATGCCCACTTCGATTATGCAATGACCTTGATGATCAGAGGTCAAGGTCAAGGTCAAACTTGATACTTTGAAGTATCTCTTCCTGTCGTAGAGGTAGTGGCATGATATCACCCATACTTAGGTTATTGAGGATGCCCATTCCGATTATGCAATGACCTTAACGATCAAAGGTCAAGGTCAAGGTCAAACTTGAAAATTTGAAATATCTATGCCCATGATACAGATAGAGACATGATATCACCCATACTTAGGTTATTGAGGCTGCCCATTTTGATTATGCAATGACGTTGATGATCAGATGTCAAGGTCAAGGTCAACAATGAGATGAGTTATTGGCATGAGATCAAGTTCTGTGGGATTCAGCTTCGTTGTCCATCAGTCAATGTATCCAGATCTCTGTCACTGTATCCTGATCTCTATCAATGTATCCTGATCTCTATCAATGCATCTGATCTCTATCAATGTATCCTGATCTCTATCAATGTATCTTCATCTCTGTCAATGTACCGTTCATGTGAAAGTACATAATCGGGAACCATACGACATTTACAATGTCATCTTGTTTCCTTTGAATTTGACGAATTTCTTCGATTTCGTTAGTTCCCATTTTTGATCTTCAATCCACAACAATATTAGATAAAATATCAATAAAACTGCTCTCTCTCTTGGAGCACGTGACATATTTAACCATTTCGCTGCCAATGCGCCCCCTATGGCAGCATGACGGAATCCGTCTGTGTATGCCAATGCCACCCTATGGCGGCATTGGTTATCAAACTTACCAACAGATGGCAGAACTGTTTGCTGATAAGCTCTACTCACAAGATACCAAGGTTAGATGAAGTAGAGTTTACCCACACAGACACCTGCACTAACTTCTAGAAGTTTGACAAGTTTTCTTGAAATTATTTTGGCAGCAAAAGGGTTAACACCTTAACTTTATACAGGTGCATAACGTAAAACCGAGGTGGGAAACATGGGAAATGAAGGAAGCGATAGCCGGCAAATAATTACCGTTCGACGATGACTTTCCGTCGTCTGAAAAATGCACATCGGATCAGTTTTCGACCGAAGATTGAGAACCTCACGTAAAAAATTTTGTCTTCCAGTTTCCTTCTTTCTATTAAATCATTCACACTTTCAACAGGCTTCTTTCATGTTCTTCAAATCCACTGTTCCAACAGTAGTAGGGCTGTCAAAACTCGTGCCCAGGTACTCTTTACAAACAGTTAATACAGAAACCTGCCTACATGTCTTGCACCTTGGACGAGGTAGACGAGACAATTTATGACCAACAGGGCCAGCAAAACTAGTCCCCAGGTGCTCTGTATCAACAACTAATACATACACTTGCCTACATCTCACATCTTGGGACGAGGTAGAAAGACAGTTTATGACCAACAGGGCAGCAAAACTCTTTCCCAGGTGCACTTGACCTGCAGCTATTACATACATCTGCCTACTCTCTTACACCTTGGGACCAGGTCAGTACCATGAGAGCCAGCAAAACTAGTTCCCAGGTGCGCTTGACCTTCCAATACATACACCTGCCTACATGGCTCGGTGTTTGCACCTTGGGACGAGGTAGACATTACTGAGTCAAAGCATAGTCCTCAGAAATCTGCTGTAATTTTAAACAAGGCATATACACAGCTTGGAAATATACAAGGTGACCCAGCTCCTCAATATAAGCCACAACACTATCTTTGATTTATACATTTTGCCAAAACATCCATTGTACAAACATGCAAAACAATGACCTTGTCAGAAATTTGTCCTAATTATCATAATTAGAATTGGCAGGCTTCATCCTATCTCAAAATTTGAGTTCTAACGCAAGTCCATGCATATTTAAGATATATCACCAGGTAAAATTATTCATAGGCGTAAAACTCTGGGCCCAGCTAAAAACCCACTCAATAAGGGGGCTAATTTTGTATCCCCAACAATACCCAAGATGGGAACTTACCCTCCCAGATTACAAACACGCCAGTCTTCGCTAACCGAACGAGGCTAAAAGTCTCAACTTACGCAGTGAGTTGTATGTACCCTCCGTGGGTCGTGTCGAACCACTTTTCTTGGTGGTTGCCAGGTCAAGGTCACTACTAGACCTAACTATGGCTGCTGGCGTGGAATTTTTCCGCACGGGTGTGTATTTATAGACCGACTCTGGAAGGTTAAGTTAATGGTGCATGGTGGTCAGAAAGAGTTAATGAACGGTGCGCCGTAATTAAACGTTTTAACGACAAAAATTCATTAAGTTAAGGGTAATGTGTGAAACAACTGGTTTAACTGTCCTTAAATTATTTGATGCCACATCACAGGTGTAAACTCAGACCAAAATTTGGAGCAGGAAAGCAAGCATGTAGTAAGGACATATGTGTGGTGGTCTAGGAAAACCTGTCAGAAGTCGCTGAATGATCAGCAAGGGCTGTCAGATTGCCTGTGCATTGATCTGCTACTGTTTACCAGTTAGGTAGTACATTTCAGCTATTGAAATGTGCGGGTTCACCAAGGCCATTAACACTTTCCTCAAACGCGACATCCGACGAGTTTTCCTAGACTGCCTGACATATGTCGGAAATCCTTGCTCTTTTACTCAGTTTTTACAAACTTTGTCAGTGGTGCCCTCTGTAGATGAACAATGAAGACACTGTGAGAGTGGCACAGTTCACTCTCGGCGTCTTTCACCACTGCTGCCATGGGTTTGATTCCCTGGTGAGAATTCTGACAGCCCACTTTCAGGGCTTCCTCTGGCTTTTTAAATTTTGTAGCCAACCTGTTTAGCCAAATCATTTATTTAGTAGCCACCTAACTTTTCTCGTAGCCAGTATTTTTTGTAGCCATCTGTTCCCTTCTGTAGCCACCAACCCTTTGGAGAACAACACAAACAAACATCCTCATCAAAAAACTTCCTTGTTGTTGCCATTCCTATTCCATGGGATTCAGCATGTTCCATTTCATATGGCACCCACGTGGCTACAGTTACCCCATTCTAAAAATAACCCATGATGTCAACTTGTAGCCCTAGTGACGACTTTAGGAACCAAGATGCTGCATACCGAGCTAGCCAGCAGTCCAACGATCGATTCGTATTTCAATCTGAATTCCAGGCCTCCCAGTGCCTGCACATTGCACTATTTTCAGTGCACGTGATCAGTGCTGGATGCGAGGTTGAGTGCGTAAAGATGGTATGGGATGTGACTGGCTCTGGTGGAACAGGAAACATGTGCTGACCATGCTGACATGGGCATGACATGCATGATGGGTGAATTTAGATGGCTGAGGGTTTGGGGAGATAAATGACTATTTCGTTTTCTTTATTTTTGAGATTCGCCAAAAAATTTAGCCAAATATTTTCCTTGGTAGCCAAATGTTTTTTAATTTCGCTATTGGCGAATTTGGCGAGCGCCAGCGGAAGCCCTGCACTTTTCCCCAGGAGCTCCAGTTTCCTCCTACAATCCAATGCATCCAAATTTTCAGGTAAGTCAATGGGCCGTATTCCAGAAGCTTCCTTAACTCTAAGGTCTACCTTTAGCTATTGTTTGCAGGGCAGAATACAAAAGCTTAAAGTGGACCTTAGAGTTAAGGAGGCTTCTAGAATACGGGCCTACATTTGTATATCTTGCATTCAACATTCATTTGAAGATTTCTCATGAATTTAAGGACAGCCATAGGCCTACTGTGTAAAGTTACTGTGATATAGTTAAGTCTCTCATTCAGATCTGATGCTGATACAACCAAAAACCCCACTACCAAGAACACATTTGTAACAATAGCCCACTACCAAACCAAATCATAAGACTTGCATGCCACTCCAATGGATTTGGACAATAGCACATCCGGTTTTTCTCTCATCTTTTTGTATAAACTCAGATACAACAATAGTCTAAATCCACAATGGTTAGGCGAGACTTTTTTTATACCTTGGTTAGCGTGCTTTTTTATCCAAGGACATCCATAGGCGGTCGGAAAAAAAATAAAAATAAAATTTTATTTTCAGCTTTCACAGAAGCCTTCTGTAGGACCAGCAGAGAGGAGGGAAAAATAAAAATAAAAGTTTATTTCAAAATAAAGTAACTTTGCCTCCAACTTATTACCCCACATCATTGACATTGATTTGCCAAAAAAATGCTTGTTTGGCATTGTGCAAGTTGTGTAGTACTCTGATGGAGGATGTTGTAATCCTCCCTAGCGTTCCTCAGCTTGCAGAAGTATTTGCCCTCTTCTGCACAGTTTTGCATCCACGGCCATGACGGCGGCGGGTGGGAAAAAAATAAAGAAAAAGTTTTTTTTTAATTCTGATTTTCAGCGATTTCGAGTGCAGCGGGCACGCTAAATGGCCGAAAATAAAATTTTACTTTTATTTTTTTTTCGGGAATTCACGGAGCGGCGGGCACGCTAACCAAGGTATAAAAAAAGTCTCGCCTTATTTACAAAATATTATGTGCAATATCTAAACCAGTCCACAGAAAACCTGCTGCTGGTGTGACAGGAATCAAGGTCCTTAGGAATCAAAGTCCGGTTTTATTTTTTTGATGAGGGATTACAATGGCTATAGAAACCGTAGCCATTCGAACATCACCTTACAATAGCACTGGCAGACTATTATCAAGCAAACTTTCATTCCTAGGACTACTGTTCCTTTCACACCAGGACTTAACGAGCAGTCGACGTCACTACAGCAAACCAAAATCTGCATCTTTAAGACCCATACTCACTACAACAGTTTTGCAATTTCTTACACTGTTTCAACAGGAGTACACTCTACTCCTGCAGGAATGGGCCCCACAGGCATTTCCACTACACCAGTGCCAAAGACAGCAGAGTTGACCGGAAAACTGTTGTAGTGGGGCAAATATTCGGTTTCATAATGGACTGGTGTTACTTTCACAACACCCTTAATATCATCAAGGACCCGCAATGTACAGCCTAGGTTGTGTTTTACAAGGACAAACCAAACTATATTAAACAAATAGACAATTTTTACAACTTTAGCACCTGTTGCGCCACCTACCTTCTGGTTTCGACATCCGCCGTCCCGGGAGTGCTTTTGGACGCGTTATACTGCAAATAAATTTGAATATTCAGTACACGAAGTACAGGGCTGGTGTAGTGTTCTTGTCAAAGACTTACAGTCAGGATGTCATAGGTCTGATTCCCAGATAGTGTGCGACTCACGAGCTTTCTTTCCTGACAAGCACATCAAAGGAGCTTGCTGGCAGGGAGGGTACTGACGTCTCCATAGCCAGCAGACCTGGGGCCATATTTATGAAGCCTTCGCAACTTTGCGAGAACACAAGCATATTGTTTGGCTGCACGTGCCCTATAGACAAATCCCAAATTGACGAAAACGAGAAAGATCTGCGCATTTCCGCCGAAATAGCAACAAGAACCTCGGTCTGAAACTGAATGACGTGACGCAGAGAACCCCACGACAGTGATTTGGACGAGGTTACGTCAGAGTTGACCATTGCTGAATCACGAATTGCGTCACGTCAGCTGGTTTCAGATCGAGGTTCTTGTTGCTATTTCGGCGGAAGTGCGCAGAACTTGGAATTTGGGATTTGTCTATTGTTCACTGACTGCCTTACAACAGATTTGCATGAACGCAAAGTTGCGAAGGCTTCATAAATATGGCCCCTGGTCTTGAACTGCAACTTTGCTGTCTGCTGCAACTTTGATGTCTGCTCTGTAAGAAAGTAGGCCTTCGTAGATAATTTGAGAGAATACGCCAACTGCTGGGAGGTGCAGAGAGATTTTTCTTTTTCATCACACATCACAGTGTATCCAGTCCGACATCACCAAGAGACTTACCTGCTAGTATCCCCAATGCTAGCAGCCGACCTCGTCCGACCTTTCTGTGCCTTCAAACTCCCTTGGCTATGTAATGAGTTACTACTTGATGAATTACTTAATTCTCCCTGTAGCATCCGCTGTTTGCTCGGGTCGAGGGAATTCAGCAAGCTGTCAGCTTGTTCTTTAAAGTGACTGGAGAAACCCCAAAATGCTCTGCAATGGAAAGGGTCGATTATTTTGTACATTCAGTCCTTGGCACGAAGACATCTTCTGCCCAAGCAGACGACGCCTTCTGCCCAAGCAAATGACGCCTTCTGCCGAGCAGACAACGTCATCTACCCGAGCAGACAACATCTTCTGCCCAAGCAAATGACGCCTTCTGCCAAGCAGACAACGTCATCTACCCGAGCAGACGATGCCTTCTGCCCGAGCAGACGACGCCTTCTACCCGAGCAGACGACGTCTTCTGCCCAACCAGACGACATCTTCTGCCAGAGCAGACGACATCTTCTGCCTGAGCAGACAACAACTTCTGCCCGAGAAACCTCTGACAATTTTTCAAAATGTTGACCTATTGACTTACTTTCTAGAAAGTGCCCTGGCATCTGCATCTGCATCACTCGTGCCTTTTTTGATCGCTTCTTGCAAGATTGCAATGTGTCGTTCTAAAGTGTGCGTCGGCCACATATGTAACATCTGTTCTAGGAACTCACAGCAATACCTGGTGAAAAATGGAATACGCAAGATTCAAAATACGAGGAACACACGAAGATCTACCGTATATACTCGTGTATAAGTTGACGTCGTGTATAAGTCGACCCCCGTATTTGGGGCCTCAAATCATTGTATTTTTTGTATACCCCGCATATAGGTTGACCCCCTGACTATTGACTGTCAAAATCCCCAAATCCCTAAAACACATCAACAACACTCATTCGGCTTCGTCTGCTGTTCCTCACCAGCTTGCAAACAAACAGGCCGCCATTTCCGGGTCATAGAAACCACGTGACACTCATCCTGCTGGCACATTGTCAACGATNGGCTATATCTGTTAACAGATATAGCCGTTAGCAGACTTAGCCGTTGTGTAACCGGAAGTGGAGATCGCAGTGTCAGCTGATCGTGGACTCTGTCTCTTCTGCATTGTTTTGCCGTCAGTTAACTTTCAAAATGTACCCTTTGTCTTATTCTTGTGTGAGTACACATAATTATATTTCATTCAACGAAAATGATGCTTTTATTGTGTTTATTCACTCCATGCACACCATAAATGCAGTATTAAATCAGTACATGCCTGCCTTGAATACAACTTCTGAATAAAACTAGCGCCACTCGGCGGCATGCGGAAGGCTGGAGAACTGTTTTGCCGACGGGAACCTTGAAAAATTTCTGGTCCCGAAAACATTATCTGTGTATAGGTCGACCCCCTAACTTCAAGGACCAAAAGTTGGTAAAAAAAACTCGACCTATACACGAGTATATACGGTATACGGTAATATTTTAACGATTTTTGGTACGCACTGAAAAGCTATAAAGAAAATATTCTTAGAATAATGCGTAAAGCACTGAATGATATCATTTGCACAGGTGATTTAACCTTCTTTTCACTTCCGTGTTGTTGACAGACTTCACTTGACCGAGTTGATATTGGCAAACTTTATCACATTCTCAATATTTGCGAATAGTGAGTGCTCGCAACCGCCCAGTTAGGCCAACAAGTACACCTATCTATTGTTTGAGAAAATAAACCGTTCTCAAATTCGCAGATATCCGCACTTCCGCCAAAAATCTCAAGCAAAACCTCGATCTGAAACCGCCTGACGTGACGCCATCCATGATTCAGGAATGGTCGAGTCTGACGCAAGGTCTTCGACGTCACTGTCGTGGGGTTCTCTGCGTTACGTCATTCAGTTTCAGACCGAGGTTATGGTTGAGATTTACGTCAATTTGAGAACGGTCTATAGAAAATTGCAACCTAAATGTAATTATAGGTACGGTAGATTTCAAAAACTCTCTATTGATTCTCCCAGTGACAGATACGTCTGTGGTGTGTGAAATCAGGGCAAGTCATCACATGTTATATGTTTCTATTGATCTGACGTATCTGCAGGCACAACTCATGCCATGTCAGGAGGAATTTTCACTGCAAATATACATGGTGTAAATGTGTAACTTTTGAGTCTCGGCCACTATGAGAACACAAGTTGTCCTGAAAGTGAAAAGGTTTAGATATATTATTGATTCGTATTTGTAAGGGCCCTCTGGTCTGAAATATGTGACCCGGCACAACAAAATGAGTCGGAATGTGCACAGAAGAAGACCGAAGATGACACCAGACTACAATTACAGAAATCGACAAAGTCAAATTTCAGAATGGGCAGACAATCCTGAAATCAACAAACCGTTGGTGTCACCTTGGACATGTTGGGTCTTCTTCTGTGCGCATTACGACTCATTTTGCTGTGCCGGGTCACATACCGGTGTGCCATAGGCTTTGTTTCCTGAAAATAACTGTAGACATTGATACAGAAGATGACTCAATTGCATCATAAACTATGGTTTATGACTGTTGTTATCAACAGTGTTGAGCAACAGCTGAGGTGAACGCCATTGCATTAGCAGAGATCATGTAGATCTAGGCCTAATGACCACAGCTGTGACCGAGTTCAATAAAATATTAATTAAGAATCTGAAATGAATGTACAATCTTGAATAAATCTTGACTGTGCTAGGACAGGTTCTGTGGGCCATCCAAGTTATCAGCGACTCGGGAATGCAAAGCGTTGACCTGAATTGCATGCAGTTTCCACCAGTAACTTTTCAATGGCATGGCTGGTACCTGGTTACCTACCCGTTAGTAATCTCACTAGGCTGGCTGCTAAGCAACAAGTTTCACCTGAGTGGGCCTATTGGGAGAACTAATGCACGGTCTCCAAAACAAAACAGATAGCTAATCAGGCGATTTTAATGAAATGGCGCTATTTTGACTGGTGATAATCACAGATATCCAAAGAGTAGAGCACAAAGGGTGACACACAAAATATGATATACCAGTAATAACAGAGGTCGTCCTCCCGAATTTTGCAAATTTTCGACCCCAATCGGGGTCTTCCTCAGGCGCTTTCGAGAAGATCACTCCTTGGATCTTCTCGAAAGCGCCTGAGGAAGACCCCGATTGGGGTCGAAAATTTGCAAAATTCGGGAGGACGACCTCTGATAATCACAGAGAGGTAAAATGGCATGCTGTCACTTGCAATTTCTTCTGATTGCAGGACCACACAGCCCATACATCCTCCCACTACATGGCTTTGGTCTCGCTCCTCTTCATACACTCCCAGTCAGATCAGATCCCTGCAGTAGGACGTTGGCCATAACTATCAGTATCGTCCACTACTATCTTCTCATCCATTCTTTCAGCAACTCAAACACATTTCACTGACCAACTACCTATTTGCCGGTGAAAACATTATCTGTGTATAGGTCGACCCCCTAACTTCAAGGACCAAAAATTGGTAAAAAAAACTCGACCTATACACGAGTATATACGGTACCAATGATATCGTAGGATTCTCGGGGGTGGGGGGGCCGAGAATCCTAAGATGTCAAGGAGATATTGCTGTCTCCGCCACCTTAAGCACTGGCACGACCGGGAAGCGAACCCTTGATCTCATTGGTGGCAGACGTGATGTTTCCATTGTGCCACCCCGACAACCATTTGTTTGATGAGTACCGGTAGCTATTTCACCCATAGTTTGCACTTGCACTCCTGAAATATTTTAGGAGAAAGCCTTACCGTCTGATGATACTTGACTTTGCGGACATGTTCTGTGTAACAAGTGGAACTAGACGTTGTGACGGCGTGTGCTGAAATGATGACAGGGATGAATTTGATGGAAACGTGTAGCAACAGAGGAGAGTACAGGATTCCTACAGATTATACCAGGAAATGCTGCAAACGAACTAAAGCCACATTTGTCGGGCAAGTATGACTGGTCTTGTGTATGAATTCAGGACCAGAATAGGTACTCTCCCATTTCATCTATCCTAGGTGAAATACCGGATATACCACACGAGGTAGGCCAGCTTGGATCTAGGAAAATACCATTTGTATTTGTATCTGATTTTTCCATCAGGGCCGAAGCCATCGCCTTATTGGTCCTGGTAAGTAAGGAAGAGGCCATCTCAAGTGATCGGCGGAGCCTTGCCGAAAGTCCCTATTGGATTTAAGCAATTTAAGCAATTTGGATAAGTGTTGGGTCAAGTACGACTAGTATTGCTACAGCAAACACGACACCAGAAGTGGTACTGTACCCATTTAATCTATCCTAGGTGAAATACCAGCCGTACCACAGAGTTACGCCAGCTTGGATCTAGGAAGGTGGCTAGTGCGGCATATTTGATAGCCTTACTGTGATTTTTTTAGGAGAGACTTCTGGAAATGACCTGAAGACTTTATGAAGGCCAGAATGTGTCGGAAATCATATCCCCAAAGTCTCAGTTCTCCACAACTGTCACGGACGCCAAAGCTAAAAGAAAGTAGTGCCATGGCGGCACTATGGAGCTCTCCATGACGGACCATTCGTGGCACCACCGTTGAGCTGTCCATGACGGCACCGTGGCACTGTCCACGACGTCAGGTTGAAGGCGACTGGCGGTGTTTACTCACCTGTACTAAAAATCGCATGCAGGTGACAGCAGATGTAGACATGACTTTCACCGTATTAGGAAACAATTTAATAAGTTCGGGTATCACAACTTCTGCACCGTGGTCGAATTTATTACCAAGTTGTTGTGACAAGTATCTGAAAAGGAAGGAGATTTCACATTGTAAGATCTGCAAAATTCGTCTGATAGATCTAGGCCTACATTCAGTTCTGCAGGAGATTTTAGCAAAAAGTCGGACAACACTTAGGGGGAGCGCGAGGGAGGTGTCCCCCCTCGCGTGAGAAAATTTTGTCATTTGGGACCGCTAGAGAGGCTTTTTCCAGACATTTCAGACGCCAAGATCCAAAGCGCCGACATGGCCAGTTTGGTTCCCAAAGCCGCCGGTAGGGCTAGCCATATATGGTGAGATAACCTAACGGAGTTCCGGAACTGTATTGCGCCAGGAAGGAAACAGCCAATCAAGTATCTCCCACTTTTCCCGCCACATATGCGATGCCGTTCCAAATTTGGGCATGCTACTACGGTTCATTCACTGCATCAGCAAAGTGTGTGGCGGGCTTATACGTGATTCGCCACCGGATTCCCATTGACTGGGCTGTGTGTCTGCTCTGCGTTGTTAGGATGGCGGCGAGGGCGATCGGCAAAGATTCTGCGGGGTCCGGCGCGGGAAGGCGGTTTGACATATCTAACGATCTTGTTGAACATGGTTGAAAAGCCCAACCTTGTAGGCCCCTACCTATTAGACCC
>NMRB01001785.1:86359-105019 GCA_002633025.1 Notospermus geniculatus | reverse complement strand
GAAATTATCTCAGAGACATGAATTTGTATGAGGGCTAACATTTCTTAGTCTTAAGTCATAGCCAAGGGCTCCAAATATGCAAGTAAATTACATCGCATATGCCTACCGGTACATTTCAGAAGACTTCAACTCATGAATGACTGCGTGGCCTCTGAATTTCATTTCAGGAAATTTCTCAAAATCCAACTCCAGCATACATGTACCTGGATCAGTAGATGAAACCGGAAGCGGGCCAATATCAGAGAGTTAGCAGAGTAATAAGGTACAAGGCTAAACCGGACCAAGTAATGCTTGTCAGACAGGTGATCTTCACAGGAGGTCTACCGGCCGGCCGACCATCGAGAAACAAAGAAACAAACATGAGCGAGAGTGAGAAACTTCAAATTTCTGTCCAATTCCACAAAAATCATGAAGCAGTTTGAAAGGTAGGACAATTATTTCGTATTTTTCTGCTCGAATTTACGATGCGACACGCTCCAGCAAAATCAGGTGCCTGTCAAAATTGCTGAAATGAATGTCTGCAGCGATAACAGTTCCTGTAAGTGTTGCAGTCAAAAGTTGCCAAATCTGCAGCAATTTGCTCTCCGAGACACCATCATTGCAATGTCAAGATTGGCCATATTTTAACTTACCTATTCAGATATCCAACACTTTTTGACCTTGAATTGAAGTGAGGGGTGGAGAAGACAAAGTTCAATCCTCGCCAACTTTTTGGTTTGCGGGCCATGCCAGCCTTCTTCAACTCACACCCTCTCCACAAAACATGTAGGCCTACATCTACACAGGGTTTATGAATACATGAATGTAATTACCACAAAAGTTTAATTACCACATCTGATTGGGTTTTCTGGCTGAATTCCGCCATTCAGACTCACACCCATGGCTATTTGCCTAGAGATTATAGCTACAATAGAGGTCAGCACACCAAAACCAGGTCCTGCACAATCGATGCCTTTTGTGTGGGAAATTGATCAGGACCAGAATGTCAGTTTCATTTCAATATTAACCACTAGTGACACCTATTGAGGCTGACACCTATTGAAGCAGTGGGGTAGGGTGCCCATTACAAAGGAACTATCACTTCCAACACAATCACTTTCACTCGAATCAATTTCACTAAATCCCTGCATGTGCAGTCCCTCCACAGTGTCTCATGCCAGAGCCATCTATCAACTTCGAAGAGAACCAGACCACACATTCATGAAGCCCAATGAAGCAAATAGTGTACCGTCGGTTTCTATTTTTACCAGCAAAGGTTGACAAACATTAGATAAATACTTCACTTTACTGAGTGACCATATGTGACCCAAAACAAACTCACACAAAAAAAATAATCAAGCCCTCAACTTTGGAATTCACTTTGCTAAAAGTTGAATATTGCCCACACAAATTGTTATGAAGAATTATCGTGTGTAAGCCTTATTCAAAGATGAAAACACAAATAGTTGGTCTGTTGAACTTGTAAGACCACCTAGGCCTATGTATTGTGAGTTTTTAAACCATTCCCTACTCATTATATGATTTGATCCATTGGGCAATTAATTCCCAGGTAGACATGGTTCTGAAGTTCCTGTATTTTTTTACTTTAACGTCCACTTACCTTGCACTTCATCATTTGCGGGGTACCGAGGTCCAAACTTCAGCGTGGGGATTCCCGTCCGCCCACGAAACGATCGACGTTGATATCCAAATCTCGACTCTTCAGTATCCGACAAAAAAATTTCGTCGTCAGTCAAAACATCCGCCATCTTGGATAAAATAATCCACTACGAAGTCACTGACTTGATGTATTTCTTAATCCAACATATTTGAGTATTCCCTGAGATTATCTGCACTTTGATCATACATAAAATTACATCCTGACTTGAGCGCAACGTTACTGTTATCTATCGTGACTGAAGGCTTATCCTAAATTTGAAAGAACGTAATAATATACCAGTATCATGAGGTAGAAACTGTGCAAAAACCTGAGTTGCTACACGTAGCTGTCCTCCAAATCTCAGCAAAACATACAAAGACCCCAATCCAAAGAAAAGAACACCAACTGAACTCAGGTGATCGTCGGGCCTCAAACAACCATCACACCCCCAAATCCAAATGACAAGAAAATGACTTCCTCACACTGAAGATTCACAGAATCAAACTGATAATATAGGTCTTGGCCAATCCATGCTTCAGATATTTGGCAACTTTTTTCTCATTCTAACCGACACAATTCAAGTTCCTCCAGTGCATCCCCACATAAATCCCACAATATTCTTTGATTTAGAAACATTCTCAGTAAGATTGAGGCCAATCTTGTAGATTCTTTCAACGGTTAGTTTTAGGAATCTTTTCACTGTTGTCATTCAGTTCTTCTTTTCACAGACTTTTTATTGAAAACAGTGCAATTGTTGTCCAATACAACAGTTTTCTAATATGACGTAGGAGAAAACAGGAGCACCCAGAAGGGACAAAACATGCAAAAGAGACGTTATCTCAAACGATAAATGCTGTCATTATGATACCATATTTGTAACAGTCGCAAGTTTTGCCGACCAGAGCACAAAATAGCAAACCCACCACCCCCCTCTGCATGCAGATTGGGTGAAAAAACAATCCAACATGTCATACAGGAGGAATACTGATATCCGAATGTTGATTTCCGAGACCATCTCGCCCCTGGATTCAAGAAGTTCATCGCATTGCAGACTGGATTTAGTTGTACAGAACCGGTTTGTGACACTTATTTTCAAACGCCCCTCAAACTATTCCACGCAGACCAAGGTTGAACAAAGCCCTTCCTTTGGTGGATTTAAACCGACCAAACATAAGTTTTTTTCACATGCCTGAAAACCAGAAATTGACATCAAATTCAGGAGGCCAGTCCAACCACAGACGCTATGAGGCAATTGAGTCCAAATTCTACAAAACAGAAAACTAGGCCTAGTATCCTCATACCTTGATCAGCAGCCACAAGAATCTGGTGACCCTGAAGACACAACCACGGTACTTAATCCCCACTCATTAGAACACTCCCTGAACTAATGACGATGTACGTTTTCGAGCGAGCCCAGGCCTTCGTGCATATATAGGCAATGTAATTCCCGGCCTAACACTTGACATGTGCATGATTGTGGTGTGACAGGCCTGTTGGTTCCAGATGAATGAACCATGAACAGCTAGGCCTATAAATGTGCATGATGGCAGAGGACAGCCTGTCCTTTGAGTCGGGCTTCGTAGGAGTCATATTTATAATTGTTTGATCACGGCAATGCTTGATATATCATTTAAAGGGGTGATGGCCCATTCGAATGTGCCACCAATGCCTAGCTCAATCTTTCAACTACTGCACATGGGCATTGCCAAGTTTTCTGAAGGGGGTCTCGCACAAAGCGTGTCAGCGAGTGCCGAAGGCCCTTGCCCTGATGGGGGGGGTCTGGAGGGCCTCCCCGGGAAAATTTGAAAATCTAGATGCTCCGAGACGCGTTCTGGGGTATTCTGCAATTCCGCCCTGTCACTCCTCAATGCGTTAAGCTGCTTTGAAATGCGAGGGCACTGTTTGTCAAACGGGGGGGGGTCGCTCACACCCGCCGACCCCCCCTGGTGACGCCCATGCTGCAAAGCCCAAGAGCTTTTACATCATAACGCCAATCATGAAACTTTTCTGGGGAATTCAAACAGCATTTTATTCATTGCATCATTTGATCCTTCAAACAAGCTGAAAGTAGGAAATGGCAACTCAGGCAGGAGTCACACCGTCACACCATCACGCTCATCTTAGACGAGAGTCTCCAACACTTTTACACCATGCTCCTTCAAACTTTTTTAAGCGTAAGCGTAGCTGAATAATTACAGAAATCCGCTGACTCATCGTAAACATAGAAATTATACGACAATTGTGAAGTAACTCGTCATCATTCCATATTCTGATAGATGCCAATTTAAATATCATTCGATAATCTATCATTGAATGATATAATACATCTATCATTCATGACCCACCTAACCAAAACAGACACTTGTCGCAAGTGATCATCTTATAGTCATCAGTTTATTCAACTCCTGTTATGTTGTAAATCCGCCGAGATGTTCATTTCAGCCGTTGTGTTGCAAAGCCGTTAACCATTTGCGCTATAGTGGCAACCGCCTGCTTTTGCTATTGCTGCTCGCATTCTTTTTTTAAACTCATCTAGATCATGCCGTATATCCACGACGCAAACATTTGATAATACACAAATTATGCAAATGATCATTGGTGAGACTGAATACATTATCATAATGAGCCAAACATACAAGGCACACCTTGCCAATTTCCAGATAAATGATCCGTGTACACAGACATTTGTCTGGGCCTCCGCCAGGAAGATCAACACAAGTTATTTAGTGGTATATAAGCCTAATGCTTGCATAACCAAACAACTTGGAACCCTGCCTTTTATGCAACATGACACAATATGTAATGGGCATCATGACGTTTTTGACACTTCTCAAAGGTGATAAAGTCAGTTAGGAGCTAAATTTACCAGTTAAAATGCAGGGAACAAGCTGTTCTGGCAGGCTAAAATGGGCCAAGTGATTAAGTTCTCATAAGAGGCAAGACCAAAAGTCATGAAGTTAGGTGAAATTGAACACCGTGTCAGGCCAATCAGACAAGTCATGAGCCAAATCCAATGCCTCAAAAAGACTCAAAATAATGCCTCATGAGGCAAGAGACAATAACAACACCTCGTGAGGCAAGCCCAACATTTCAAATCTCATGAGGAAGTCCAATATCCCATGAGGCAAGCCTACATGTAAATCCCCACAAGGCAAGACCAAATCCTCCCGAGGCAAGAGACAAGCTCAACACCTCCCGAGGCAAGACCAACACCTCATGAGGCAAGCTCAACACCTCATGAGGCAAGACCAAAACCTCGTGAGGCAAGAGGCAAGCCCTACACCTAATGAGGCAAGTTCAACACCTCCCGAGGCAAGTTCAACACCTCCCGACGAGGCAAGCTCAACACCTCCCGAGACAAGACCAACCCTCATGAGGCAAGCTCAACACTTCATGAGGCAAGTCCCAGACCTTGTTAGGCCAATCCAATACCTTACAAAATGTCAAGACCTCATGAGGCAAGCCAAACACCTCATGAGGAAAGCTGGGTCCAACACCTCACAACCTAAATCTGAGACCATCTTTATCTCCTCACAGCGTGAACTGGGCACGTTGACAAAAGTTCACAACCATGAAATCACAGAGCATATATCACTGAGTGTTGACTCATGTCGAGTACAATCTATATTTCTGTGAGGCCATTGAGAATTTCTAATTGATCAAATAGAAAGAGGACAGGACCTGATTTAAACGAGGTTGATTGGATGTCAAATATGCCAGCATTGTCAAGATATTCCTCAATGCCAACCTTGGGTTGTCGTACTGAATGAAGTTGTGGATCCAATAAGATATTTCATGGGTTCAATTTAGTACTGCTGTATGAGACTGCCAATGTAGCACAGCCTGAGAGACTACTGCCGCCATCTTTGAGAAGTTGACAGTTCGCCAGTCAGTCCAGTTCATCCCTCATGCGAAGGCAGCAAGGTTGACTCTTGTTGACAACCCACGGTTTTGCAAGGTCAAGGCCGACTTCATGACTTAAACCTGTGTTCCATGATACTCCCGACTGAGCACCCCTCAAATAGTCAAAATAGCATCAGACGTCGAAATCACTGAACTGTATCAATGCTAACGCACAAAACCAAGAACCGCGGAGCTTTGAGTGAGATCTGATCATTCAATTGTAGCCAAGTTGATCAGTGCGTTTCAGCCACAGATGGGTCGGTCAAACACTGGACAATGGAAACATGATTAACTGCTCCAATTCTAATAGGTTTATGGTCTTTATGTTCTCAAGTGGGTTTTATGAATTACTACTCATAATTCATTTGAACAGGTGGCTTAGCTTCCTGTCAAACCAACTTAACCCCTCGTCCCAGGCCTCCAACTCTGGTTTTTGGCCCTTGCAGTGCGCTTTCCTTCAGGCCTTGATATACACCATCCAATATTACTGCACAATATGGGACGAAATGGGGTTATGGGCTCTGGCAGGATGGGTAGAAGAAAGATTGGCAATAATATTGCCCATTTTGATCCTCATATTGTGCAATAATATTGATTGTGTATGGGCCGCTTTTGACCTCAATACATGGTCAGGTGCAGTGATTCCCCCAGGATGTTGGAGGGGCAGGGTGGGGCTTCTATAAAGGGGCACTTTCCGGCGTGATTGGGTTCCAACGGGGGCAACTACAGCAGAAGTTTTCATCCACAAGGGCCGAATTCACTTGCCTCGTACCTCATGCGAGGCTCCATCCAGATAGCATGACATCAAAGAGGGCAGCCTCCAAAATGATTAATCTAAGTAAAGCTTGCAATGAAATCAACAGAGTATTGAACAAAACACCCAATTTTATTTAACCTCTCATAGTGTCCATCATAGCTTATTTCTGTTAATTAGTCAGACCGGCTGACCAGAAACATCGTAGGCACACACTCATGGAGATGTCTGCATGCTTGGCGGGAAGCCAACTCTGGCGGCCACTGTCGGTTGTAGCCTATTCACACAAATCAAGTAAATATCTCTTCATAAAAATGACCAAGACGGGCAAGCTTTATGTCATTGGAAAGGAAATTTCAGTGGGAATCCAACCAAACAGTTTTTGAGGCGATTTCTTTCCATCCCAGAGAAATAAAATCAAAAGTTCAGGACACTGTGGAAGTGAAAGCTATCCTCAAGTCGGGATCGTCGGCAAACTCGCCAGTGCCTTGGTGTTAGTGATGCGCACTTCTCGTCGCGAATTCATTTATCTGCGCATCGTTATTATTCAAATATATGCTGCTGTCGAGTCTAATGTTTGCACCCCCGCCATAGGAGACCAGACGAGCCTGCCATCGTGTGTAAGCCGGTGGGGGTGCATACGGGCAATGAGAAATCCAGAGATTCAGAACGAGGCGGGGCACGAAAAAGATCGTCAGTGGCAGACACAGCAGGAATGACTGGGCGTGTTACGACGGGCCGTTTGGCGGCAGAGTCGGGGGCCGCGTGGCGGGATTTTTTGGCAAAAAGGGCAGATTGGCGGGACCCGGCAAGGGCATGGCGCCGCGCCACTCCATTTATTGCTAGGGGAATCACTGCAGGTGGTATCCATTGGAACCGCCAACCGCCCAAGACAAGAGCCTAAAATGGCTTCTCTACTTGGAAGGGAACTCCCAACACTTTGTTGCTTATCAGTCTCAAACGTTTTGCCCTGACAAGCATTAATCACTCCTGCTCTCGCTCAATCCTCAACACAACTCCGATTAAACTGAATGAAAATTGCCCAAACAAACTGAATGAGACAAACGTGAACTGGAATTTCGGACGGCACATACCAAATTATTCAAAATTTCAGGAGGAAAAATTTGATGCATTTTTGGGAACAATTACCCTACGTGGCCATCAAAATATAATGCTAATTTGTTCCACAAAGCAAAAATTTGTCACGTATAAAATCATATCAGCATATTTCACAGTCCCGTAGTTCCTAAAGCCGTTGAATTTATAGATCCAGGTATTTTGCCCTCGGTATGTGCATTCAAGCATCTAGGGTCAATCATCGGAATAATTATATTGAATACCACATGTAGTAATAGCGTTGGAAATGGTTGTGTAGCACATGTTTATGTGTATGGATTTTTTGATTGATTACAGTGGTATGGAATGGGATTGAGCAGTAGTGACACCTAGTGGCACAACATTCAACTACTTTGCTTCCACTGAGATGGTAGTGACACCTAGTGTACAAAGATAGAACTAAATCCACTCCAAGAACTTGATTCTTCGGTCAATTTTCACACCTTTGTTGATTGAAGTAGACTGATCTGACAAGATTGGATAGATTGATATGACCCACTCTTGTTTTTTTGCAAAAAGAATTTTTTAAAAATTCAAAATCATGACATCCTGAACGAACGGAAATTTAGTTCATGACAACCAGGTTGATAAAGTGACCTGGATTCAGGCCATTAATATCTACCTATGAATCAACATTTGAATGTTACAAAAATTCTTTCGGTCTTCCGCCTGAAACAGGAAGCATGAATAAATTGCAAACAAATCGAGGCAATAACTGTTGACAGAGTGATACAATCATGCACTATGATAATGATAACAATCGATATTAACTCATCTGTCCTCAGACTCCAGCAGACGGCATCTTCTGTCAAAGTTTTCTCACATCCTATGGTATTGATTGAAAATTATTTGAAGAAATATTGCTCCTGTGAACCATCTGAAGAATGTTCCTTCAATTTTTTTCCAATTCATTTCCGAGGCTTTTACGAAATTTCAACAGAAGATACTGCTTAAAACTGGGAGCAGATGAGAAAACCATTGAAGGAGCAATGGCCAGGTCCGAATTGGTGCCAAGACCTGAATACCAGAGGTGACTTCAACTTGAAACCCCTCATTTAACAACCAACCCCAGCTAATGCACAAACAGACAGAGGCACAGAATACTGAGCTACCACTCATCTGGTTTTCAGTAGCAGCAACTCAGCGGCAAATCCGTCCAGGCTGAATGTATTCCATGCACATTTGAAGTCGCTTCCCCATTGAGAACTGTTACTTTTACAGTGCAAGGTTTTCTGCCACCGGGGGTGGAAGGGATACAAATCCCCCATAGGCACAACCAACTTGCACAAATGACTTGTACTACGACACGTGGAAAAACTCAACCTCTTGACTGGGCCAGACCCAAAAATATGTCTGTTTGCTGTAACCCGACCCTGCCCTAACAGCATGGGTAGGTAGGTAGGCATATATTTTTATTTTTTTCAGTTGGAGGTGAAAAAAAAATTAGCAATTTCCACAAAATGAAATAAAAATATACTAGTGCTTAAAAACAATGTCTTTTGGGGTTTATGACGCATCAGCATTCAGTTTTGAAGTGTAAAAAGTTTTAGGTCGGCATACTTCGTCATTGCCGGTCGGCAAATAGGGTCCTTTGGGGCATAAAAAAAACATATTGGCTAATACCCCCATAAAAAGTTTTGGGTCGGTACCGTTTACGTAGGGTCGGTCGGGTTACGGCAAACAGACATATTTTTGGGTCTGGCCCTGGTGGATCAATTCATTCCGGCCTACAACACCAGCCCAACACGAGTGTGATCAAACATGTCATATGGCAGCTAGGCCATGTCTCCTTCCTGTATCACGACAAAGAGCTTGTACTTACAACTTTCTGAAGAGACTAGCATATCCCCTGCATCCCTGGCCGCATCAAATCTTGAGAATAATATGCTTAACCTGGAAACGGAATTATATTTTAGTTAGACAAGTTTGGCCATCTACTCCATTATTCATAATAAATGCATGCCATCACTGGACACAGCCTTGTGACCCGAATAACACAGGTGGTTTGCACTCGTTTCATAACAGGACAAGTTGACTGTACACATGGCACATATCTGGGCTGACCAGTGGAGCTATCTGGTGCAGTGATTGAAAACAGTCAAAGCTACAAGTAAAAGCTTTAGAGAGTGGAAAGCAGGGGCCGATCCACGGTTTCAGAAAAGAGGTGGCGCACTGTGCTAGAAACATTGAAATCTGTGGGGAATTTCAATGATTTGCTCCAAATTTCAGAATTTCATGGTCAATTTTACAGATTTGTTGGCCGAAAGGGGTGTGGGCACCCTCCCCCCAGATCCACGCCTGGAAAGAGTGGGCTCTACTCCAGAGCCAGTGCACACAACTCCAGAGAGTGCATACAGAATATCCATGTGAATCCAGGAAGTATAATACGGTACATAGCACAGACTGTACACACAGACACAATATCAGATTCTAACTTCCACAAACAGAAGAATCGCATTGAAACATCTCTACCGGCACACACAAGCCCAAGTTTGGCCACATACCACATAAAAAATTTCACCTCCGACTGAGCCAACTACCAGAGTCATTCAAGGCGTCCACAACCGTCGCTCCTCAACCATGGCGTACCGACAATTTTAGCGAAAATACATGACACAACACTCCATGCAAAATAAAGCCACGGAAACGCAGCACTTGAACCAGAAGCATCTAGATGGAGGTCAAGTGCTTTAAAAGGCCTTTAAATCTCTTAAGTTCTCTAACGTATTCAAACACTGCAGGAGTCATTTGGTGAAACCCTCGACATTTCGTAGCCTAGGGGCCATCCCTGGCAAAATTCTGACCGTCAGTGGTGTAGTGCAAACATCAGTGCCTCACACCAACTGAGGTTCCAGATTCAATCCCCAACTGGGCCAATTCTCCGTAGAATTTTGAGCACATAAACGGCAACTCTCTTTTAGAAAAACATTTTCTTCCGGCACTCTGGTTTCCTCCTGCTGTGCCCAAATACTTACTTCTCCGGCGATATTTTCTTCTTGGCAAGATCGGCCCGGACTCTCTCACCAACATGACGATAAATAAGGACTAGCGTATCAATGGCAGCTTGACGAACTTGCGTGTTCTGATCATCTAGACACTTGACGATCAATGGCACTAATTTTGACAGTGTTAAGCATTTGGCTCCATATCTGAAAACAGGAACATAGAAATATTAGACTTGACAATAGATGGGCTTCCACAAACCACTGCAGCAGCATATTAACACCTTCCAGGTCGGTCATATTGTGACATTTTGACGTACTGTCAGGGATTCCGCCAGGATTGTCAAGGTGGGGGGGGGGGAGAAAAAATATTTTCAAAAAAAAATTTATTTTTTGAACTTTTTTTGTTTTCGTTTTTTGGCTTAATTAAAAATGGCCTCCAGTCATTTTTTACACTCCAAAATGCAAAATTACTCTTCCTTCTGAAATGTAACAAATTCAAGAAAAATACTGCTGAAGTGAAAATAGTGATACTTGAAACAGGTTAGTCTGCAAACTTGAGGGAGATATCCCCTCCTTGAAATTTTTGAGGAGGGGATCATTCCCCCTCTCCCCCCCCCCTCTGGCGGAAACACTGCTGTGGCCCCGCAAACTGCTACGAGTACGGCCTTGCCAGGATGTACGATGTAAACCTCAGGCACTCTGTGTCATAATGCCCTGTCCCGGTATACCGGGATTTGGCATTGAATGGTTAAATTTGTATTACAACTATGTCCAGTACTCACTGATTTAATGCTGATTGTAAAATAAGCATGACTCCTTCGCGTATTTTCCACAACTTGTGGGTAAATGCACCGGTAAGACGGTCGAACACAAACTGCAAGACAGAGGGAGAAAAATGTTGGTACAGTCAACTTGAAAACATCAGTGACATAATGCTTTTGGTCACTGATTCTAACCAAAGACGGAGAAACTAGGTCAATAGCACCTGGATGCTGGTAAGGGAAGGGTCCTGCCCCGAGTTTCACGCCGACAGTGGGATTCAAACCAAGGACCTCTTGACCACAAGCCAGACACCTGAGCCACTAGACCACCACAGCGCCTCAGAATTTCAACTTCCTTGGTTTTTTTGCACATCGGAAACCAGACATAATGCTCAGATCTGAATTGGCCATACGTCACGGGATCCATAAGTTTGTGAACTTACCTGGGGTCTGGCTACCTCTAAAAGCTTGATTGATAGCTCCAGGGCTAGGTCGTGCACCTACAGCAAAAAGATATAACTTTATGAAGAATTGCTGACCACAAAAAAACACGTGAACTGATGTAGCACCTAGCATTACCGGAAAAAGTGTCATTACATCGGGCACCGGAAGTATTTTTCAGAAGGCCTGAAATAATTGCAACTTTTTCATTCTTGCTTTCTTTGGACGTGTATCCATAAGCCTAGTTTATACTTCGATGCAAGACCATCGGCGTCCAACGCCCGATCAAATCTGGACGCCGACTTCGCGGAATTGATTCATAGTCCAACGTACTTTAGCGACGGCGACCCGTTATGAAACGACTCCAGTNTGCCCCCCAGCATGGCGGCTTGTGACGTCATTTGCAAGGCCTCGAGCCGATGACGTCATCACGAAAAAATCCGCCATCTTGCCGGTCAAACTGACGTCAAATGACGTCGGCGGCCCACGTGGTGCAGTTTGTCGTCAGCGCAAGTGGAGTGTTGCGTCTTCAACCATGACGCGATCTGCACGTGGCGCACTGGCAGCATGGCGGACTGCAGGTCAAACGTGACGTCATAATGAGCCGCGGCTCAAGCTCTATAGAAAGTACTCAGTGAGAGCTTTCCAATAACACCAACTTTGCGCTAAAACCTCGTCAATTAGAAGTTCGATCTTCCCTGACGTTATAAAACGGTCACGAGACTGCAAAGAATCGGCCATGTTGCCGTCAAAATGGCCGGCGACGACGTCAAAACTATCATGTCGTGACATTTTGACGGGGTCTGTGTGTTGACGCTGTGTTCATGACGTGACGTCGCTAGACATTTTGACGGCCAATATGGCGTCGTCGTGTCGTCATGGAAATGTGACGTCACGTGAAGAACCTGGGTGTATCTAGAGCTACTGTGTCGTCTCTTGCAGGTCGGGTGTCTACTACGATGCGGAGTGTAGCTCGGATAATCTGGATCATGCTGTCCTTGTTGTGGGTTACGGGACGACGGAAGATGGCCATGACTACTGGCTTGTAAAAAACAGCTGGGGGACATCCTGGGGAGAGAAGGGGTACATCAAAATGGCCCGAAACAGAAACAACAACTGCGGTATAGCGACGTACGCTACGTTCCCCACTGGAGTTGGGAAAGCTTAAAGGCCCATGCCCCAGTTAAAGGAACACGGTATTGTCACTTTTTCTCGACAGCCGGCGCCACCGCGACACTCTCCAACCCAGGGACTACTCCGTTGTCGGCGAATTGACCAGGGGCCGGTTGCACAAAACTCATGTTAGCGCTAACATGGTGTTAGCGCTAACTTTTATGTTAGATGACGTCAAAATCCATTGTCATTTTACGTCATTTAACATGATGTTAGCGCTAACATCATGTTAGCGCTAACATGAGTTTTGTGCAACCCAGCCCTGATTTACTACGTACATTTTGTAATGCATTTTTGTAGTTCGTATTACTACCGCTAGGTGGCTCCCTCTACGTCGGCAGTCAAATAACGCATTTGCGATCCAATACCGTGCTTCTTTAAAGGGGAAGACCAGCAAATTAACGAAGAGAACATTCATAAAGGACTCAGTGAGTGTTAACACGCATGGGAGACGACAATTCTCCCCGGAATTCTCCATTTGATTTTGTCCGCTGAAACTACTGGCTTGCGCACAGAGCGTAATGATGGTGATACTCCCCTTTAAGTTATTCTTTTTCTTCCGTCGTTCGGTTTTTCAATTTTCTTGTAGACACTGACAGAATAAAAGGTGGGAATGTGTATACACAACACTCGTTTCTCAGATCATTCAGCAATCGCGCGGGGATGCACTTGCCNCCCCCCCCCCCCCCGCGCGTGAGACTAGGGCATACTTAGATCAAACAGACGAGGCCCACCGTGGAGAATCGCCAGCGCATTAGCCGAGTTTCTCCAGGTGGCAACACTGTGATCCGAGTCGGAACATAAGTATTCCAGATGAACTACCGGCCACCTCGCAAAATTTTCTGGCAGAGGTCACACCCAGGACGTCGTCGGAGAGAAAGCATGTTGCTCAAACACCGGGCTCAAACAACTCGCCTCCTGGGCGTGGCCTGCCCCTGGCCCTCAACTACAGAAAGTTTCTAACGGCCCTGGCCCTGTATTCAATCTCTCTCACTGTTACAAGGGGCTGTGACAATGAACAAGGCACGTCCGGGAATCCACGCCGTCCCTCCACGTGTGATTTGCGCGGGAAAGGCTAGTGGCGCCAGCTGCCGTGAGAATGAAGAACGAACACCGCGCGTTCCGCGTCTGAATGGCGTTCACAGCGGAATCCCATTGTTGACGTATTCAACAAGTTGTTTCTTTATTGAAGAATCTTTTACGTAAAACTGGAAGAGCCCTTTAACCAAATATAGTCGTGTTTTGACGTCATAGTTGTGAAATAACGAAAGAAAGAGGCGCGTTTTGTTTTCCACACTCCAGACAGTGAGAATCGCAACATCGTCGAGGAGTAAAAAGAACTGCCTGGAGTGTGGCTGCTGCAATGGCTATTTTTAGCCACGAATCCTGGCGCCGAGATTGGATCACTGATGAATTCAAGATGGCAGTCGAGATCGGAATAACATAACCTGCGGGTTGAAAACGTCAAATATCTCGGCTTTTAAGCGGGATAGCTTAATCAAAATTGGTGAGTTGAATTAAGTGAATATTTTTCCGTCATTGTTGTAAAATTTGTGGTTGTAGCTGCTGTCGTCTTTATGATTGGTGTATTTTTCTGGCCGCATATTTCGGATGCTGTGCCGGATAAAATGTCTGGATGCTGACGTCTTCACATACATCATTATGCATTGATACATTGTATTCCACTAATCTACACTAAATGCATTCAATGTCAAAATGAGCATGATGTAGGTGTTTGTGGCTTGGTAAATCATCATGAATGCAGTGTTCATTTGAAATAAAGATTAAAAACTCAGTTTACAAATACTGTGGAAGAAATTAGTAGCAGGCATGTGGGGGGGGGGGGGGGTACCCCAGATGATAATGCAAAACATGTTTTTTTCATGCAAAATTCGGCAATAAATTACAAAAGATCGGTGTTGCCCCCACCTCATGACTGATAGGTCCAACTGGAATTGATGGCAATTATTTTAAAGGAGCTGGACGTCCAAGTTGTAAACACTCACTCACTGGTTCTCTATCCACACGACGCCTATGGTGCTGCCACCTAATAGGTGGCAGCACCATAGGTGATATGTCACTTCGGTGATATATCACTTCGGTGACATATCACTTCGGTGATATGTACTGACGTGAATATCGTGAGTGAGTTGCATTGGACTGGGCACCAGTCTAACGATCACGGGGCGTACTGGTGCTGCCACCTTCACAAAGGAATAAAACTAGTTTGCTGGCCACTGTTTGTAAACAAACCAGTTTGTTTACAACTTGGACGTCGAGCTCCTTTAAGATCAATCTGGCCAACTTTTCATCTTCCAAATTCAGATACCCTTACCTGTCATTTTTAAGGGCCGTTTACAAATTCAAGGCAACGCAAAAAAAATCTTGGCGACTCTTTTTTTCAAAATGGCTATCGAGTCGAGAAACGTAGCGCTATAAACTTGGCTCATTATTGCCTCTTTTAGTATTGGGCAATATGTCAACTTCCAGAATCTTACGAATTTTCGACCCCGAGTGGGGTCTTCCTCATGCACTTTTCAGTTGGAGAGACCAGAAAAGACTGAGCTAAATCCCAAATGTACATATCTGAAGAATCCTGTACAAACAGGACAATAACAACAATGTAGGACAACAATGTACATGTAGGAGAAAACCGGAGTACCCAGAGGAAACCTACGCTGTCATAGAGAGTCACCCTCTCTATCACCTGAGTTCGGGTCAT
Organism: Notospermus geniculatus; assembly: GCA_002633025.1. Lineage (NCBI taxonomy): Eukaryota > Metazoa > Nemertea > Pilidiophora > Heteronemertea > Lineidae > Notospermus > Notospermus geniculatus. The sequence continues at coordinate 89,565 of NMRB01001785.1, read as the reverse complement.
GCTAATTACCGTCCTCCACCGTCTACCACCGTCCACCACCCCTTTTTTACTGTTATTGTACCGTCATCCACCTCAATATTTCTTTAAAACACCGTTTTCTTTATTTTCTCTAAAAAATAATGTAAACCGCGCATCAGAATCGCTGAGAATATTCTGTTTTTTGTGATCGTCCACCACCACGAATCTTCAGTCAGCGCCACTCTCGGACACTCATGGAACCAGGTTTGATGACAACGTAGTCCCAGAACTCACCGCCCGACGGTGGCGCTGACTGACGAATCGTGGTGGTGGACGATCACAAAAAACAGAATAATTCTTTGATATGGTCAGCGATTCTGATGCGGTTTACATTATTTTTGAGAGAGAGATAAAGAGAGTATGTTTTAAAGAAATATTGAGGTGGAAGACGATACAATAAAAGTACAGAAGGGGTGGTGGACGGTGGTAGACGGTAATTAGCACGACCGCCTGAGTTCTGGTCCTGACCGGGAATCGAACTCCAGACCTCAGAGGTGACAGGCGCTGATGTTACAATTGCACCACTCTGACAAACTTGTATCTCCTCCAGTCTAATTCAATTCCTTCACTTCATAAGAACAAAAAACTGGTTGAATCAGGTGCTTTTTATCCACGTGTTATTCATGTAAGTCATGTTGCCCGTGTCTACCTTACGTCTTCCTCAGCACTGCTACCTGCTAAGTTAAATGTTCCATCCTTGATAAGAGGGTAAAAATAGCAACGGCAGGATCTGATTCATGTTGCTTTAACCCATCAAGTTTCATTGTAATGGCACTTTCCCTGAAAAACAGAAAACGTGTCGGCCTACACATGGATGATTCTGAAGAGCTGACAAAACCCTGTCACATTGGTAAAATGGCTTGAAAGGTCTGGATACACCATCTAATATTATTGCACAATTCAGGGTTTCCGCCAGGAAAAAAAATGAGGGTATTAACTAAGGACCCAAAAAAAATTTTTTGAAAAAAATATTTTTTTGAAAAAAAATTGAAAAAAATATTTTTTTGGAATTTTTTTGTTGACTTTTTAAAAGGTTTTAAACGATGTTTGGTGCCATTTTAGGTGTATTTTGAAGCATAAAATCCCCGTGCCGGTCATGCCGGTTGTTTGGTTATTGTCCGGCATGTCATGGAAAAATGGTTACCCAACGTTTTTGAGGGTACGGATCCGTACCCTTGAAAAATTTAAGGGTACGGAATTTTACCCATTTTACCCTCTGGCGGAAACCCTGCAATTTGGAATGATGGGCAGGGATCAAAGTTCATATTCTGAAAAAGCAGATTTTGGTCGAACAGGCCAAAAAATCAAGTCGTACACAATACAAAATGCATTAGAACACAATATTTTTGGTCGCACAGAGCAAAATCCAGGTCGCATTTTAGACCAAATGGTCATGAACTTTGAACCCTGATGGGTGGAAGAAAGATTGGCAGTAATATTGTACATTTAAATCCTCATATTGTGCCCATACATGTATATGTACGACTGTATATGGGCCACTTGTGGTCATTTTGCCCTCCAACAATGGGTGATTTCAAAGTGTTTACAATGCTTTAAATAAAGCATTTTCTCGATCTTCCATACGGATACACAATTCCTGCTTAGACTTCAGCCTGAAATTCAACTCTAAGTTGATGCTGTCCTGGACGCTGTCTCAGTTCACTTCGCTAATCGATTCATTGCCAGATTCAGGCATTTTGGAAGGTTGTGAGGTGAAATATAATCCGTTAATGAAAGCAGCCATCTTATGTCACATGACCTGCTGCAGAATTACCCACAATGCACTGTATCACAGTGGAAATGTCGGTTTAGCCCAGACGTTCATATCACGTAGTTTGCGGAGTGTATTGAACGGCTGGGTGTCCGAGACTACAACCAAAGTTCCACTCTATCCTGTTGGGCTGCGTTGTTCAAAAGTATCGTTATCTCTAACGTGGCGTTAGTGCTATTTTGGTGTTATCTCCTTTGGTTAAACCCTTTAGTGCTAATGCCAAGATAGAGTTAACGCCACGTTAGAGATGACAACACTTTATAGAACAACCGGCCCCCTGGTGTCTATCAAAGACATGATATAGAGCGATTCATGAGAATGCAGAGATAATTGGCGGCCATTTCATGTCAATATCTCCACAGTACAAAGCGTATAGCATCGCTAGTCAACGCTAACATAATCAATATCGTGTACGTCATTACATTGTAATGTTACACGATAAACTAGCTCGGCAAGGACAATGTGTCATTGAAAATGTTTTCATCTAAAATATCCCAATAATCGTGTTTGTGTTTCGTGGGAATGTATCGGGTCTGTAGGGCAAGTGCCACAATTTGTGACATTTATAAACAATAGCAGGCTGATTGCAGTGGAATGTTAATCTACCTTGATGGTATTGCATACACTACATGTAGCAAAACATGTGACCGTAGATAGGAACAAACTGAACCAACTTTTGTCTAAAGCCCAGCGTACATCACACTTGCGACTGGAAGCAACTGATCCGATCAGTCGCTGGTGACGTACAGTACTCACTGTACGCACTGCGCAAATTCAGCAACTCAGAAAAACTAGGAGCATCCAATCAGTTGTTAGTATGTCCTGACCGGGCATTGAGACTCTGTCATGTCTGTGAAACACGATTTTAACCTCATTCAGAAAACTAGCACTGATTAGTCGCAAACCGATATCCAACATACATGTAGAGCGCCACAAAGAATGACAGACACATTATGATAAAATAAGTATAAAGTTGTCTTCAAATTTTGCGAATTTTCGACCCCCAACCGTGGTCTTCCTCAGCTCCAAGTTAGACTAGTTGAGACCCCAGAAGTTATTGGTCATTAGTTGCAAGCCCACGTACTTCGCTGCAACTGAACGAAACTGGATACAACTAGGCGCTAGAAAGTTGAACATGTGCGACTCACAGCAACTGGCGATTCCTCAGTTCCAGCGAGTCGCAAGCTGCGTACATCGACCGTTTTTGGCGACTGATCAGTCACCTCCAGTTCCAGCTAGATCCTCCCAGTCGCCAGGTAGCTCAGTGGCAAGTTCTATCCAGCCTCAAGTGTGAAGTACACGTAGGCTAAAAAGAGCCAGTGTTTCCACCATAGGGTACTAAGGGTACTATCTTAGTACCGTAACCTCAAAGGAACAGAAAAGGTTTCTGGGAGAAACCCTGAGAGCAAGAACCAAA